>JAODTR010046636.1:0-18799 GCA_025399935.1 Amblyopsis rosae | reverse complement strand
CAACACCACAGGTCCGTACTGAAGACGTTTCCATATAACGTTATTTGGACTTAATTTGGTACGAAAATAACTTTGCGACAACGTCCTAGGACGTAATTTTGTTAGCTGGGTATGCAACAAATTCCTTTTTTGCAGCAATTAGATCTTTTGAGATCTTTGCTTTTATCCATCATGAGATGTTCCTTGTGTGACACCTCGGTAATGACACACCTTTTTATAGGCCATCAGTTGGGAATGAACCACCTGATATTAATGTTGCAAATTACTGATAGATTTCAGATGGTGTCTTGACTTTCCATGCCTTTTTGCACCTCCCTTTCTTCATGTGTTCAATACTTTTTCCCTGTGTCATTTCACATTATTACACATAACTTAATTTATGAACGCATTTATTTAGTTTGTATGTATGGAATACCAGGGTTGTTTCAAACATCTGGTGAAAATGTCATGTCAATAGCACCTTTAGAAATATGTTTACTGAGAAGAATGGTGACGTGTTCAATACTTATTTTACCTGCTGTGAACTAATACAGTTCTAACCGTAACACCATAAACATTGTAGTTTTACACTACAGTACTTCATAATACCATCAATTTCATTAAAAAAAAAACTTTCTTTTAACATAAATATGAACTATGTGGCTTGTGGCTCCTAACTCGTGTGTGTGTGTGTGCGCGTATACAAATCTTAAAATAGTTCAATGTAATGTCTGGATCATGCTGAACATTATAACGTTTGTTTCTATGTCTCTGTGACGGCCTTAAAAGTCTGAAGCCTTTCTTGTGATTCAAATCACATGTTTGAGTTTTACGTGTTTATTTAGAAAAATGCTAAGCAAATGTATGGCTTACTGTGTCTTTTAATGTAAGATAAATATCATGCTATTACTAGCATAGCTACTGGATTTGAACCTCAGACTGATTGCACTGAAGAGATTATTCTTATCCTCTAGGCCATCTTGCCACAGTTAATGCACAGTGGAAGGAGATTTTTGAGGTTATTGTGAGGTGAAATAGATACAGCTAGCCTGTAAAAACAAAAAAAGAAAAAGAAAAAAACAGTCTTAGTCATTGTATTTGTTTTATTGCTATGTAAATTATGTATGTGGAGGTATGTGTCTGTTTTTGTACATATTTATTTCTTAAATGTAGTTAGCAGCTGTATTAAGAAAATATTACAATGCCATTAGAGGGTGAGGTAGGATTTGAACCACGGAGATTCTGAATGGGAGTCCATTGCTCTACCGCTATGCCATAGAGCACTGCTGATAATCTGATGTTGAAAGATATTAGTTTTTGTAAGGTGTTTAAGCTACAGCTAGCCCTTACATAAAGCAGGTGATGAGTGTGTCTCTCTTCATACAGCTATCTTAGCTCAACGATTAGCCTTGAATTAATTTAAATGGGAAAACACATGGTTTAATTTATAAATATCTCTTTAATATGTATGTTTGTGAAAATTAAAAGCACCTATCTCTGGAATGTGGTGATTATTTTTATGTTTGTGTGAGGTGTGTATGTTGAGGTGTGTAGGAGTAGTTAGGTGTGGAACAAGAAGAAAAGTAAGAAGATTAGTGGGCTAGTTTTAGCTATCCCACTAATCTTTATATTACAATTATCTTACAATCTTTATATATAATTAGAAGAAACAGAAGGGGGGGGGGTGAAGGGAGATCATAGGTTTTAAATGGATTCAGTTGACCTTTTTTCCACCCACTTCTATAAATCCGTCCAATATTGTCAGTATTTACAAGATAAGTTTTAGTTCTCAAGAGACAAGCTGATGTTAAAACATGCCCTTGTCCCATATATAAAATATAATAAAAGTGCAAAGTCTGGCACAAGTCAATGCAAGTCCAAAAGGCAAGCTGTAGCATGACGAAGGGGCTTTGTGCTGGCTGGCTGCCATGACTGGATTGATTCATCAATCAAAACTGCCCGTTTTGCACAGTCAGCAGACAGCAAAGGACTCTGTGGGTGCCTCTAAAGAAGCCTCTTAGCAGTCTATAACAGTGTGATTAAGCTGTCCAGGCCAAAGACCACAACGGACAGGTGCAGTAGCTGCCAAAGTGATAAACACGAGCAGGAGTGAAATGGAGGAGGAGGAAGAAAGCAAGTGGGAGGTCTAATTGAGAAGACAGAGATGCAGGACATGCTGAGTATGAAGGAGGACGTTAGTGCTTTATGACCCAGCTCCTGGTGTAAAACGGCGGCTATGTCAGGGGTGACTTACCTGCATCCTTCATCAGTAGCTGAACAGGGTCCTCAACATTGGTTGGGCCTGTGAACACAGCATAGCATGAAACGGCAAAGTTGAACTATATTCATTTACAAATGTTGCGGTTGAAAAACAAACATCTGTAATGTAAAGGATATGGCAGCAAACCGAAAACACTGAACTTATTTCTTGATAAACATATCGGTAACAAATTGCCTCAAGTCCACTATATCAATGTCTCAGTCTTTCTTCCGGCCCTCTCCTTCCCCTCTCCATTAGACCTTACTATTGTGGACTTGGGATAAAAATCGATGTCGGCCTCTCTCCGACTATAGAATTATCCAATCTGGCATCCTCCTTGCTCTGACAAAACCCATTTCCACTCTGTCAGTTGAAGCTGAAGGCAGCATCGGAGACAGGCCGGCAGCGAAACAAGTAATTCCCCCTCTGCTTGTGCGCTACCGATGCTAATTCAGCAACAACACAAGCACCACACGCCAGTGCTACCTGGAGTCCAGCAGTGCGAGCGGGTGTGCATGCTTTAAGTGTGGGGAGTGAGTGAGTGACTGACTAATGATAGTCCTGATTGTGACCGTGGAGGCTACAGTATACTGACCAGGCCCACAGCCACATAGGTTAAACATACAGCGGCCAGAGAGTGGCAGGCTTTACATGCAGTAGTATACAGTATGTTTGCGTAGCCCACAAAGCATTTATTTTGGTGTGATATCTAGTGGCAGACAAGATCATGTACTTCATTTAAAAGTGATGAGAAACTGGTGTCTGACCTTGCATATTCTGAACCATCTCTAGAATCACTGGAGTGAGGGTCTGGCTGTAGTTGTGGAAGATATCCAGGAACAATACCTCTGTACATGGCTACAGATAGAATGAGAGGGTGGTCTTAAGGTCAAGCCAAGCATACAGTGGATATAAAAAGTCTACACGCCCCTGTTAAAATGTCAGGTTTTTGTGATGTAATAGAATGAGACAAAGAGAAATCATGTCAGAACTTTTTCCACCTTTAATGTGACCTATAATGTGAACAATTCAATTGACAAACAAACTAAAATCTTCGAAGGGGGGAAAACTACAAATAAAAAAAGTACAATAACCTTGTTGCATAAGTGTGCGCACCCTTAAACTAATACTTTGTTGAAGCACCTTTTGATTTTATTACAGCACTCAGTTTTTTTGGGTAGGAGTCTATTAGCATGGCACATCTTGACAGGGCAATATTTGCCCACTCATCTTTGCAAAAGTGCTCCAAATCTGTCAGATTGCAAGGACATCGCCTGTGCAAAGCCCTCTTCAGATCACCCCACAGATGTTCAATTGGATTCAGGTCTGGGCAATGCTGGGCCATTTCATAACGTTAATCTTCTTCTGGTGAAGCCATGCTTTTGTGGATTTGGATGTGTGCTTCGGGTCGTTGTCATCTTGAAAGGTGAACTTCCTCTTCATATTCAGCTTTTTAACTGACGGCTGAAGGTTTTGTGCCAAAATTGCTTGGTATTTGGAACTGTTCATAATTCCCTCCACCCTGACTAAGGTCCCAGTTCTAGCTGAAGAAAAAAAGCCCCAAAGCATGATGCTGCCACCACCATGCTTCACTGTGGGTATGGTGTTATTTGGGTGATGTGCAGTGTTGTTTTTGCGCCACATATCTTTAGGAATATTGGCCAAAAAGTTCAACCTTTGTTTCATCAGACCATAGCACATTTTCCCACATGCTTTTGGTGGACCTGATGTTTGTTTTTGCAAACTTCAGCCGGGCGTGGATGTTTTTCTTTGTAAGAAAAGGCTTCCGTCTTGCCACCCTACCCCATAGCCCATTCATATGGGGAATATGGGACATTGTTGTCGCATGTAGCACACAGCCAGTACTTGCCAGAAATTCCTGCAGTTCCTTTAATGTTGCTGTAGGCCTTTTGGAAGCCTTCCTGACCAGTTTTCTTCTCAACTTTTCATCAATTTTGGAGGGACGTCCAGTTCTTGCCAATGTCTCTGTTGTGCCATATTTTCTCCACTGTGTTCCATGGTATATTTAATGCTTTGAAAATTATTTTGTACCCTTCTCCTGGCTGAAATCTTTCAAAAATGATATCCCTCTGATGCTTTGGAAGCTATCTGCAGACCATGGCTTTTGCTAGAGAGATGTAACTAAGAACATTTCAGGAAAATTCTACTAGAACAGCTGAACTTTATTTGTGATTAATCAGTCACTTTAAATGATGGCAGGTGTGTAATGACTTCTATTTAACATGAGTATGAATGTGATTGGTTAATTCTGAACACAGCCATATCCCCAGTTATAAGAGGGTGTTCACACTTATGCAACCATGTTATTGCATTGTTATTATTTTTCATTTTTCCCCCTCAAAGATTTCAGTTTGTCTTTCAATTGAATTGTTCACATTATAGGTCACATTAAAAGGTGGGAAAAGTTCTGACATTATTTATCTTTGTCTCATTCTTTAACATCACAAAAACCTGGCATTTTAACAGGTGTGTACTTTTATATCCACTGTATATCCTTTATGTACTGTATATACACCACTTAAAGTACACATTTCTTATTTATTTACAGAACAAACCTATAAAAAGATATTAATATAATAAAAAAATTAAGTGATTTCCTTATATTTTATTAAATATATATTTTAATGTAGACTACAGTAGGGCATATTATCCAAATTATGGGGCTGGGGTTCCCCACCCCTGGTCTATACTCAGTTTCTGTAGGGCATTTTGCGCAATCTTATCTTGCTGAAATATTACTGACTTCTTCTGTGGAGTTTCTTGGAGGTTGGAATCCAAAACAATTGGTGGATTACCAACACCTACTGTCCAGAGCAATGCTATCGTCTACTATCTATCAGGGCTATTCAATTCCAGTCCCGGAGGGCCACTGCCCTGCATGTATTAGATGTCTCCCTGCTCCATCACACCTGATTCTAATGACTGGGTTGTAATCAGGCTTCTAACAACCCATTCATTAGAATCAGGTGTGTGGGAGCAGGGAGACATCTAAAACATACAGGGCAGCTGCCCTCCAGGACTGGAATTGAATAGCCCTTGTCAACATGGTCTAGATTAGAAGGTAACACATGCACTTTTTAACAAGGTCAGTCAGCCAGCCAGCCAGCTCAGCCCAGCCAGTCAGAAAGCTACATTTGCTCATGTTGGCCAGTCCCGCTATGTGTGTCAGGCAAAAACTGAAGTGAAACATTTAACAGTATGTTGAAAGCCTGTCACTTCAAGAGCAGCTTATCCTGTACATTTGCTTTCCAGAACCTACAGTAAGGTGCAGGTTGTCAACTACCCTGTTGAATATTTAAAACAGTAGGTCAAGACATACAAAACCAATATCCTAATACAGGAAATACGCTACATCTATGAGATAGTACAGACAGGAAATCGGGTCTATACTAAAATGTAGTATGGCTATATTCCACCCAGGAATCTTTCACGCCAACTGCGTAAAAAGGTCAGATCCAAGGTCACCAGTGCACACCAATGTATTTTATCTGCATTATTAGTAACTGAACTGAAGAAATAAAATATCCCAGGTTAATATTAATTTCTGCTCATTGCTTCTACAGTAAGTTGTGAAGCAGGTGTAAAGAGCTTTTAAATAATCTTAAATAAAATAATCATGTCCGTTTGCAAATTGAACATTAATTTGTATAATTTTAAATAAACAGAACTATTGGCACCACTTCGTTATGAAGACAGGATAAAGTAGTATTCTATACAGCAATACACTATTTCAAATGTTTCTATAATATAAGGATTACCGCTCCTGTACTGACTACATTTAGATGAATCACTGTGGTTCATATCATGGTTTTACTTCTCCGTAACTGTCATTTCAAATGTTAGAGTGTGCGTGTTTACTCACACGTAGACTGTATTTCCATGAGTCGCCCCCTGTTTCTTCAACAGCTGTTGAAAAGGCAGCAATAAAGAGAATAGAAGAATCCCCACAAGTTAATTGTTTGACTCAACTCTAAAAGCTTTGCTGAATAATCTAAATGTACTTGTATCCCACCAGCCGAATAAAATCTGACTAATAAACATGTGCTTCATTAAAAACAAGACTGACAAAATGTGTAAATGCAGTGGTAAATTGCCTATGCAATAAAATCTAGGACAAATGAAAACATGTTTAGTGCTAAAATGACTACAAATTCACATAAAGCTCCCTCAAACCCACTAAATCAAGCTTTTTTTTTGAGAAATTGTGTGAGAAGTGAATTAACAAAAATTGGCCAGCAGAAACCTGTAATTTAAAGCAAAACATTCAGGAGGCAACATTTTCAAAATATTGTCTGAAAAGAAAAATTGGCAGTAAAAGGAGAGAAAAACAGAGCGAGAGCGCGAGAGAGAGAGCGAGAGAGGGCGCGAGAGAGCGAACTGCTGCATCAATGGCATATAGATGACTAAGCGTGGTGAGAATAAGAACATCTGCGTAAGCCTAATGTGCCAATTAGCAGATTTAATCAGACAGGTAAAAAAGGCTGAGTCATAAACCAACTCCAGTGTTATAAGGATATGGGCCATGAGGAAAGGGGAAGGTGTTGGGTGTAATGGAAGGGACGGGTGGCTCCCTTTGTGAGCATTATCATGTTGGAAAGAGGCTGGACGAGGACTGCTTGTGTTGCAGCCTCTAGTATATAAAAAAGGCATATGAAAAATAGTGTCTATTATAAGAGGCTGCTCGGACAGTAATGGCAAGAGCAGCTCAGCAAATTTTGTATATCCTGAGCTCAGGTACGCACACTTATATGTGTGTGTGCGTGTGCGTGTGCGTGTGTGCACGCGTGTGTTTTGTGCAGACACGCTCCTACCAAAGCTCTCAGGATCCTCCTCCCACATTGTAAGCTCTTCCTCTGTGAGGAGAAAGTAGTGCGATACGAGACGACGTCCAATCTCCGTCAGTGTGGGGTGAGTGAAAAAAACTGTCTTAATCTTGTGAGCCTCCAGACTTTCTGGTTTACTGTCTGACAGTGGGAGAAAAAGGGGGGAAGGAAGTTATGCACTTCAGATTATGCCATTTCCATATTACAGACCTGCCCTACCCTGTCACTACCCTGTCACACACAATATCCACAACTTTTAATAAATAAAAGAAATACTTTGCAGAGCATAGGTTTTCATTTCGACAACTAAATACGTGGCAGTTTTCCATCTCTCTACGACACACGTCTAATCATAAACAGCATGGACATGGAGAGGTAAAGTACAAATGCTGAGAACACTGCACCCTGCTTTGTGCCCGAGGTGTGTTGCCCACCTGGGTCATTGCCGATGCACTGCTTTCAGCACTGTGCTAATAGTCCCAGACACACACAGGCCTTCCTTTCCATCTCTGTGATTGACAGCTGTTCTACACTAGGCTGCTCTCCCTTTAACTGTGTTAGCGTGCGCCAACCCTTAAGAAGAGTGGGGGGGACGGGGAGTAGAGTAACACAGACGCATAGAAGTCTAATACTGAGTCTGCGCACACGCTACCTCAACAGAGAGGAGATAATGAAATCTCAACGAATGCCTCACTTGCTTCTGAAACGGAACAAAGGCGGCGAGCTAACGAAGCACTGGAGGCCTCTCATTGGGTTAAACATGAGGTAAGCTAAGGTGATGCTGCAGACATCTCCAGCACTGACCAAGTCGCGAGGGCCTACTGTACTACCAGCTATTTAGTGTGGAACTCATGTACATATTTCTCCTCACTGCAGATTTTGCAGTAGGTGGAAATGCTTTAGAAAACCCTTCAGCAACTGTATCAGCAAATTAAATGCTCTGTGAGAATATATGCTACAGTATGGATGAAAGTCAAAGTAGATTTTTCAGCACAGGACCCGTAGAGCTTTGACCAATCAGAGCATCTTTTCCTTGATCGGTCCTGCAAATCTGCATTGCCTGTCAATCACTTGTGCGCACACGTTACAAAATCGTGCTTTTTTTCCCCCCTTTCTTTTCAGATAGCTCTCATTACAACTCTCAAATCCTACCTACAGCAGCTTTAAACAATTATAGCATGTTAATTCCAAACCTTTCTTCCTGGCGCCTGTTCTCGGTCACCCTTAAACTCCTACCTTCTACATTCTTGGAAGGCTTGTAGGCATCATTCTTGACAATCATCTTGATGAGGTTCATGCACTGAACAGTGAAGCGCTCAAAAGTCACGCCCTCTCCCGCGGCAGTGAACACATAAGTGACGGCAAACTCCAGCGAGCGCTGGATCAGCGGGATGAAAGCACATGCGTGCTGCTCCAGGAAGTCCAATAACTACAGACAAAAGGAGAGAAAGATGTGGATAGAGAAAAAAAGAGAAACATTCATTTTTGACACAAGGGAAAGATGGTGGGGACATTAGACCAAAAAACTAAACAAAAAAAATGGCACTTTGACTAAATGTTCCCAATAATTCCCCACTCTGAAAGGTGTGGGATTGGTGGCCAGTGCAACAAATAATGTGGCGTGCGTGCGTGTCAATTTATCTCACCACTTTAGTGTACAGAATGATTGACTTCTCCAGCTTCTCTCTGCATGTGCTGCCTGGACCAGCTTGTCTACCTTAAACACAAAAGCAGCATAGACATTATCTCTGTCGCAATCTACGACTACATACATGATTCGACTTCACTGGACCGGTCCTCTTTAAATTAAAGATAAATTCTGCAATCTGGTGTCATTTGGCCACCTGCCCCATTCTCTCACGCAGCGCCAACCTTTAGACTCTGCAGATCTCAAACAGTGTGATACCTACAGTACCAGTATCTATAATAAACACTGGTCACATAGGGGGTTTCCTTTTCATGAACTAGAGTGAAAGGTAAATGCTTCTGTGCCGTAGCTCCGAATCCCTTCCCTGACCCTGCTAACAAACATTTCTGAAGAAACATTAATAGAGTAACCTACACCCTAGTCTCGCAGAGCCAGCCTTTACTACGAAAAGTCTGGGACACAGTGCTGGTGAACTGTGTCAAGAACTGCCTACTTGACAGAGAGGTATTTTGATTTACACATTACTCAATAAGAAAGTCATATTTTTTTCCCCCAATGGCACCAATTTGTTTCCATTATATTCTATGGAGTGTGGAGTGTTGAAAATCAGTTGTTGAAATTGTTGAAAAACATCACTGTGACGTAAATGAGGTAAATGAGGGAAAGTTTGCCATTCCTTTCCCCTTAAATTATACTGTATTTGCACAATCCCTCCTTTTAGTTACTACTGCTAGAAAAACAATGGTGCTAGAATAACAATGGTTAAACAACTTAACTCAATCATTCACTATTGATCACACATTAGATTATGTATGTAAAAAATACATGTTGCATGTATGTATGATCTAATCTAATGTCAGTTTCCCTGACTTTGAACACAACTCTATAACGAGTCTATTAACATTCAGTAGCCAAACCATTGACCTCCCCCTCTTCGGGTATATTCACCCTGTAGAAGTGTGTTACACAAACTCCACATGTGAAGCAATTACAATCACTTGTAGATAAAGTGCTTTCAACTAGTGAATCCATTCGCCCACCCAGATATGAGTCAGAGGAGTAGGCTAATGGCAACCCTTCCTGGGCCTGCAGGCCATGGAATAGTTTGGACTAAATTGTGCCAATACCTGACCGCTGTCATAGCAATAGAATAAAGTGTATATAAAGAAGGCTTGATATGTGCCCCCTACCCCATAGTCTATATAAGAGTAATCAACAAACAAGAAAGGGGACGTTACAATAAAATAAAAAAAATTCTCAAATTCTGACATAACTTTATGCCATCTGCGTATCCCTTAGTGTGAAGAAATTAAATATCCACTCAGCTCCCCTGTGTTGCAATGGCCACACAGGACAATGACAGGCCTTTGTTTATCTGACGAAGTGCAGTAATAAAAAAAAGTTTAAAATAAAACATGTGCCAATGAATGAGTCACTCCCTCCAATGTAAAATCTGGCACCATAAAACCACTGAAGATGCTCGATGCAATAAAGATGTCCCATGTGGTTATCCTCTAAGTCAGCCTCTCCAATGAAGACATCAGCAACAATTACAGCCTCTGGAGTGATCCCAATTATGTGTGATCATTCTCCGGGGTCACCTCAGTCTCATCCTCCGCCCATCGTCCATTTCAGGAATCACTGATGTGACTTGTGTCATGACTTAGTTACAAGGGTAATTGCTTCGGCTTAATTGAATTGAAACTTTTTGCAGCGTCACGTACAGATCCGGAAGCATTCCCAGGGAAGAACATATCGACTGGATTGGACTGGATTACACCGGATTACACCAACCTGACCTACTGTGGCTGGGTGTGTTATGCAAACTGTAAACTAGTCTTTAAAGTGAACAATGGCATTGATGTGGGCCATTGTGTGCTACCATCGTGTGTGTGTGTGTGTGTGTAGCAGGGCTTATATTATTCAGTTTTTGAACGGTGCTGGACATTTAATTGAAAGGGAACACAGTTAGAACTTCCATAAACAAACCCACAGAAATCTAACCTTTGGTGGGATATGTCCAAGCACACTGCTAAATAATCATGAACATTCCTCGAGTCCACATAGACTAACATTTGTGTAAACCTCAGAGAGGACTTTTATCTCAATGGGCAAGCCAGGCATTAAAACAGGTGACAGCAGCGGACCCAAAAGGCGGCAGCTTATTTAGCTGACTTTATCGCGCTGGTGCAGAGAAGATGCACGTTTCCTTCTCTGCCAGCAAGCAGCCAGCCTTCTTCCTCTATCTGCAGGCCTCAAAATACTGTTGGGACCATGACCGTCTCCCTGACCAGCAGCAGAGGACATACTGAGACTGACAGTGGCGGCTGATAGTAACAACAATATTTATGCCTCAATCTGTTGCTGTTGTGGCAGAGCTTGGCTGAGGCTTAGCCCTCACTCATTGGTTGCTATTGTGACAGTGTCCCGTGGGCTCGACAGTGCGGAAGATGAGGTGCACGCACTGGCATTGGGCTTGGTAAATGACAGCTACTGTAGGTTAGCTGGCGAGGTGATACTGCAACAAACATCGCATGTGTTCAAGGTGACCGAATGCCGCTGTTGCGCCCCACTACCCCTAATTGTTTAAGTTTAAAAGAAGGGTGATTGAGAAGCTGCAGCCCTAGAAATGGAATTATTCAATGGTAAACAAAGTTTACCTTCACCTTTCAACCGTACGGTCAGTGTATTGTACCATGCTTTTTTGTTTTTCTTCTGTGGATAAATTATTCAGCATGAACAGAAGAACAGCCCTCACTTTGGTGTGAGTGACACTGATTCAGTCCGGTCAGCAGTAGCACCCCGCATGGGAACTGGTGCAGATGGCGTGTCGGTTTGAGCATGGAGCGGTGGGGTTGTTACGACGATGTGTCTGTTGTTGTAATACAGTTCACAGACATGACATGTGCAACATGTTATTGTCCAGAAACGCTCATTTTGACAGTAGCCATAATAGAAAGAATTCGATAGGGTGGTTGCTACAGTAGTAATGGAGAGGCATACTGTAACTACAGAAATCCACAGCATGCCAAGTAGAAGTTTCTGGCTAGATAACACAGAGTCCTAGAGGGACTATAAATAAGAGGTGCATGTTTGCAGTTCAGGACATGATGTATGTTACCTAAAATTCAATGTATACGGTACTGTAGAGGTGCAATAATATCCTAGGATGGAAGGAGATGGAAATAAGTGCAAATAGAATCATTCTGGATACACAAACTAAAAAAGCTGAGATGCTTTTCCTTTACTTCCATTTTTCTCATGTTATTATCATTCATTGGTTTCTTGTAATTTCAATTTCCTTTTATGGTTATTTTGTTTTTCTAGTACTCATTAATGATAAATAGCTGCACCTGTAACCTGTTTGTTATCTGACGAAAGCTCTGTAGCAGAAATGTCCGTCTTGACATGCTGCTGAAATACACCTAAGCATACAGTATTTACAATGAAGTGCTGGATGATGATAGGAATAATTTATATCATAAAAACGTAGACCAGTCGATGTTGAATAGCGTTGAATGAGGAAAGCAGGCTTTAATAATACAATTGTGCGCAGCAACGGAGAAATGTATGGTTTCACAAGTGAAAGCTCCACCAAAACATTTCTGAATAAACTAAAGAAACTGCAGCTTTACAGTAAGTTACAGGACAGCACAGTGAAGATAACAAAGGGGAACAATCGTTGCCACCCCCATAGGTCAGTGCCACCCCCATAGGTAAATGTTAATTTGGTTGTGTTCAATGAGAGTGCAGCCTTACGCTGCCTACCTACAGAAACAACTGAGTATGGGGAATACAGTGAAATAACAATATTCTGCCTAGTCTGTCTATACAGGACGACTGCTCGGTGTGGTGAGTGGGCAACACATGTAAATTAAGCACCTTCTTTTGTTGAGGCCAAGTGGTACATTTAGGCATGAGATGCATAGGAGCACAGGAAATTCAGCTGAAGTTGTAAATTAATCAAGATATGCACATAGGATGACTTAGCGATTGCCAGCACCAAGTACAGTTTACTGAACTGATAAACCATAATTGAATAATCAAACCACAACCCTTCATTGATTTGAACGATTAAACAGTAAAGCTGTGTGAGTTGAGGTCTCTACTCCCATGTCTTGAAATACGTAATAGACAGAGCACTGGTACTCTGACTTCTCAATTGAGAGAAAGCGTAGAAAGAGAATTAAAAAAAAATACTCACAACATTCCAAGAACTGTTTAAGCCTTTCAAACACAGCATTCAGGAAGGCCTGGAGAACAGGAAGAGGAGAAGTGTTAAATCTGATTCCACCACATCACTACAGCTAATATTAATAAAGGAGAAGCAAAAGTATTTACTGGAGGACTGTGTGTGTGTGCGAGCCTCCATACTTATTTGCATAAACGTGCTCAGTACAACGCAATCCGTTCTCCGTCGCTTGCCTGCGTGAAAGCATGATAGATGGTGGCGCGGTTTGCTTAGCCCCCGCGCTAGTGTTTGGCCACGAGGGTCAGCGGCAGTGTCATTAATCACAAGTCCCGCCTGCCGGCCCAGGCCCTGATAGCAGCTACATGTGCTGCCGCGGCTAGGGGGAACGAGAGGGTCACACAGGCTAGGCTAGGAGGAGGAGGAGATGATGATGATGATGATGATGATGATGAGATGGAGAGCGTAAAACAGTGTGTGTATGCATGTGTGTGTAGTGTCTCAACAAAGACAAATGTAATGAATAGGGTGAGATACAAAGAAAAGCCTGAGGACGTACATGCAAAGTAAACACTATTAAAACTAAAGATATTGTTTTCCCTTATGATTATAATCACGTCGGTAATGACATGTCAGCACCGTGTCAGTGCCCTCAATTCTTCACGGTATAATGTTCTAATTCCCAAACACTCAGTCTGGCTCTTTCCCAGAGCGTGGCCTCTCATTTTATTGACTATTATTTGTAGTAGTAGTATTATTATTATGATGAAGTGCCATTGTGCTGCTACTCATTTCTTAATGTAGTTGTTGAAATCAAGTCATGCGGGGTCAATAACACCTCTGGAAACTGACCAGAATTTGGGGTATATTACATTCAGCACGAAAAATTCACTTTTAAAGTACATTCAAATAATACAACATCTTAGATTTTTCCAGAACCATTCAAATAAATAATGCAAATGGTATGCTAATTAGTATACATGCACACACCTGCATTATTTGCCTAGCCTTGCACTAAATGCATAGACACTCAAGAACGGATTGCTTCCCCATTACCAATGAGTAGTCATGGGACGATTTGGGACTTTAGCTTTTCTTAAGAAAAACATTTCTATTGTATCATGACACACATGCTTATCTTTTTTGTGTTATTAAATTAGCTTTGAAACCAGCATTTCAACATATTTGAATAATAATTTTTATTTGGGGGACACAATGGGCAAGCCGAGCCTTCAGCCATGGTGGTGATTGACTGGAAAGATGCAGGCTAATATATAAGCTAGTATTTATCAATACAATTGGACTGTACAAGTGAGCTAAACCGCTTTTATCAAGTCACTCATTTCTGATTATCACGATAATGGCCATTATCCGCGATACGATTATCGTCAGTATTTTTATCACGATTAACGATAATATCGTATATCATCCCATCCCTACCAATGAGTATTAAAATTAGACAATGTTGCATGTTTTAAAAGGCACAGTAGCCAACCCTATATTACAAAATGCCTCTTCAAAATACCATAAGCATGTTAACTAACATTAACACTGCTGTCATCCAAGCTACCCTGTCAGGAAAACAAATACATTATTCATAAAAAAAAAAAAAAAAAGGGTGCATCTCTTTATCGTCAAAATGTAATCAACATGATTGATCCCAACATACGTTTGGCATCAGGGAACCAAAAAGGATGGTTAACTCCTAGTCAAGGAGAACCTTTCTCCCCCAGTGGAGTACTTGCTGTGTTGCTTAAGTATAACTTAACAACTGTTTACTTCAGGTGTACAAGCTCTCAAATTGGAAGGCAATGTCCAAGGTCGATTCTGTATTCCAACACATAAAACATATGCCACATACAACTCACGCACTGACAAGATCATCACCTAGCCAGCCATGCTCGGCTTGCTCCTTCACATTTACAGTGTAAAGCAACTTCGCACGAGTCAGTCGATCCTGGCAGCTCATGAACGCCACCCTCCTTGTGAGAGTCACCTCACCTGTCCCCATTAACGAGGATTAACTTCTCACAGCGCGCTTCCATTTGTTCCAGGTCGCGGAGCTGATCGGACGTGTGTGAATACTGTACATGGTTATATTCCTACGGTGTGTGTTCTGTGCGTCAGAATCAGATTACTAATTTAGTGCTGCTCCGGACACGATGTTGCTCTATGAATGACATCAATTCAACCCCAGTAAGGGGTTAAGGTTAAGAGCAGACACAGGCATTCCAAAGCCTACAGATGTGTAATCATGTGGAAAGAAAGTAAAGCTAGAACATCCATTTTAATGTAATGGTGAGTGGGAGAATGTTGGTTGAGTATTACTGGTATGTATGTACATTTTTTCTTTCCCACATCTGAGCCAGAGGGTGATTCATGTTTGAAAAGTTCACACCCCAACACTTCATTCCCCCTATACTTCGTATATTATCGTCCATAGCAAACTGGCTCACTTCTTGTCCAGCAGGATATGAGCCAGCTCTCTGCAGACGCTCTGGCAACACGACAAAGGCACAGCACACTGCCAGTGTTAACGTCCTTGTCTTTAATGAGCAGGTTTCCATCACAGTTTAGCATAAAACACAAACGATATTTTAAGTCGACAAAACACAATTGCACATAATCCGTGTTTCCATTGAGTGACTTATTAAAGCAATTAAAACATGGGCTTTTCTCCTCTCACGACAGACCTCCGAGATCTGATACTAGTGTCAGCACGGTGACTTCAATTGCATCCACCATAACAACCGCGATAGTGTTTTATCGAAGGCAATGACAGGCAAAACCTGTACACCGGGCAACGGCCATATAACACGGATATCTGGGCGGGGATAATCTGGAATCATTTCACAGAGGATCCTGATTTTGACTTTAACAAAGTTTTGTTGTCCAGTAGTAGATTTAATAGGTTATGGCCAAAATGTGTAGTGGACTAATATTGTTTTAAGTCAGCTATTAGTTTAGCCTACAGTAGATCATCCCAAAACACCAATGTTTTTGAATATGCAGAAGATTTTGAATAGGAGCATCAGCTATTAAAGTCCAGGGGTTAATATACATTAAGATGAATGTATACATCATGTAACCCCATAGAAAATAGGACAGAAGAGTTGTCTAAATCATGCCGATGTGTGTTGAAGCAATACATATGTTTGATAACATTTACTGCATATTCCATATATTTTGAATTGTGCCAGGGTTCTCCTTTAAATAAATAAAAATGTCTACCCTACATTGATGCAGAAAAAGCACAATATATGTCCCCCCCCCTCCCCCCAATGTTCAAACGAAATCTACGCCCATGGGCTATACTGTAGTTTCGAAGGTTACGCTGTAGGTGCTCTCCTAATATCTCTTGATCCCTGTGCTCCTTTTTTTCAAATTTAAGCACCTGCCCCTCTAAAGGCTTCTGCACGGCCCTGGTCCTGTGGATACAAATCGTCAGAATGACCCGCTTAACATTTCATAAGTTATGTAACGCCAAAGGGCCCCTCTTGGTGCCATATCATGCCTGAGGCAGCCAGCTCCATCAGACAAGAAGCGCAAACCCATCGCTCTTTATAAACTGTCTGCCTGCTCTTCATGTCATTTGAAGTGAAAAAATGCGTTTCCATTTCAATTTTGCTAAATATTTCTTTGTCAAATAATCTGAAAAACCACCACATGGGAGCATATAATGTTTTGCGATATGTGAGATTTTTTTCTAAGCAAGACAATGGAAATGTGCCTCATGTTTTAGAACAAACTGTTAATACTACGTTTGGCTTTTCCTGTTCTGTATTCCAGCATAGCTGTTGCTGGATTCCCCATCTATGTGGGCAAGGTGATTAAAAAACAAGGTCACAGGTAGGCACAGATTGATAATGTATCCCAAATACAAAGTTACAGTATATCACTTAGACCTTCCTACAGAGTACTTCCTATTATGTTGTAATAATAATAATAATAATAATATTCTGTAATTGAGTTGAGTTAAAAAAGGATTACTAACCCACTGCTTCTGAGTCAGAATAACCAACCACATCTCTGAGCTAATGTCTTTTTAATGCTTTCATTTTTACCATCTTGTCAGACTGCAAAGCCAAGGACCATCTCATTAGTAGTACAATATAGAAAGATGAAAACAATTATATCAATCATTTAAAGAGATGAAGATAGAGAAGGGTGATACATTGGGTGGTACATTAAAGTCTCAAGAAAAATGGACACCATCAGCGTATAGTATATGTATCAGACAGATAGAAGAGTTGTTAAGTAAACATTTGTCCAGATTTGACTATACCGTAGGGCTTTAGTGGGACTGTGGAATTTTGATCCCTTGAAATAAAAGACTACATATGATAAGAACGTGCGATGGTATCATAAAGTATTTCTGAAGAGACTTTTTAATGTAGGTTTTTACACATGGTATGTAAATATAATACTTGAACCCCAGGGGCTGAGTAAAAATGTAATCAGTCTGTCAGAAAAAAATTCAATGCTGTGCTTTCAGTAAATGTGAGGTGAAAAAATGAAAGTAAAGAATATGTGCCATTTGAAAACACTTGAGTGCTTAAAACGATCACTTCACAGTCACTCTGGTCTTCCATATCCATGCGCATTTCTTTAACACTTTTAATTTATCCACAAAAGAGACTAAGAGGTTTCCTCCAAAAGTCGGTGGCCTTCTTTTCAAAAACTGCCGACTCATGATGGAATGAGAATCGAAGGTATTGAGAATCCTCAGTTCCGGCTCAAAGGGCTGCGGAATCCTGTGGAATTTATTCCATTAACTTCGAGCTACGGGAAAGCCAGAATAGGAAATTTTTTGGAGAGGAGATTTATACCAAATTGAATTATCTTTGCCATGGATTTGGACTTTCTTCACACAGCGGGCAGAGGGAAGACCTTAGACAGAAGTTGTGACTCTATGAACCAAGACCAGGCTTGAGGCACGCTCAATCATAAACGTCATACACAATTTGCGCAGTATAGCTAGAGGCATGTTTTAGCTCAAAGGACCAAAGGAAAAAAAAAAAACACAATTATTAGCTTTCCAAAATATAACAGGCTATTCCTGCTCTATAATGACATTTCTCCCCCCCACCATCCCCTCAGACTCACCATCACTTCTATATTCTGCTGTGGCTCTTGGAAGCCATGGACCGTCAGTTTGCGGAGAACTGCAAAAGAAGTGAAGGACTTTACACAACTGGCACTTACATTTTCCATGAATGAAATGTGTTTGTTAAAGTCTTACACTAGTATAGTTTATCATAGATTACACAGCTGTCATAGTGGGGAAAGCAAATGTACCTCAGATTTAATTCTAGGTCCATTTCATTTAGGTATGCCAGTGCATCAACACTGACCAGTGTACTGGTTGCTTTACTAAATGGTAAATGGTAAATAGACTGAATTTATATAGCGCTTTTCTAACCTTCCGGCAACTCAAAGCACTTTACAGTATTTTGCCTCACATTCACCCATTCACACACACATTCATACACCGATGGTGATTGCTGCCATGCAAGGCGCAACCAACCACCGGGAGCAGTTAGGGGTTAGGCATCTTGCTCAGGGATGCTTACAGGTAGGTCAACACCGGGGCTCGAACCCACAGCCTTCCGGTTGGGAGCCCAACACCCAGACCACTACTAATTGCATAAATTTTGATGCACTGGTATAACAAAATGGAATAGGCACATTATTAAAAGTTATGAGCTACAGTATACCTGTGTTACCCTATTACTGTCACGTCGTGTGTTGCGAGGGACTCAGGCGCAGGAACAGACAGGCAGAACAGCAGGGAGACAGTACGAGCACTGGTTTATTACAACTTACAAGTATCAAAGAAAGGCTGGCACTAGAAACGGTTACTAGTAAGATCCTCGTCG
>JAODTR010046625.1:3413-18802 GCA_025399935.1 Amblyopsis rosae | reverse complement strand
CTCTCCCTCTCTCTCTCTCTCTCTATTTGTCTCTCCCTCTCTCTGTCTCTCTCTCTCGCTCTCTCCATCTCTCTCCCCCTTTCTCTCTCCCCCTCTCTCCCTCTCTCTCCCTTTCTCTCTCTCCTTCTCTCTCTCTATCCCCCTCACTCTCCCTCTCTCTTTATCCCCCTCAGACTCTCTCTCTCTATCTCTCTCTCATTCTCCATACTCTCTCTCTCGCTCTCACACCCTCCCTCTCTCTCTCTCTCTCTCTCTCTCTCTCTCTCTCTCTCTCTCTTTCTCTCAATCACAAGAGAACAATTGGGAGTGAACCCATTTTTATATAAAGTCATATACAAAGGTATATGTGACAAATGGAATGTTACTAACTAATGTTTTTACAGCATTCTAGCTGCTTAATGTTGGGAATGAGAGCCCCCAGGGCTGGGGCAGGGCGCATATCACTACACACACGATACAAGATCATGCTAAAAATGAAGCAACATAGGTATTCTGCACATCCACTTCAAGAGAAGAAGCTCGACTAAAAACTAATAATTAAAAATGTACCTAAACGATTCTAACACCAAGCATCTAAACGTGCATATGGTTATAAATAAACAATAACGCACACGCAATTTTGCTACTTCATGCTACCCGCACATGCCGCATATTATATGAAAGCCCAGGATCTACGAATTCCAATTGTCTAACTCTTATCACAATTAGTTGTACAGTTTGGTACATGAGATATTTCAAATGTGCCAAAATGTGTCAAAATGTGCCAACTATAAATAAATAGAGATCCCGCCTGACATGTCTCTAATAAAACCTCTCTCTATCTGCTCTGCTTCACTCTATTAGAATCAACCTTTGCACAGGAAATATTTAGATTCAGGACTTTTGTTTTTTAAAGGTTTGGGACTGCAACTGCATCATTACAAAGTGATTTTTTACTCTAAAAGTAAGTAGATTTTTAGGCGGAAATAAAATATAAAATGTTTACTATTTTCCATCTCTATATACTCTGCAAAGGTAATATAAATCGGTTTACTTATAATGTATTCACATTCAATAGCTTCTGCCCTATCAAATGAGACCAGAAGTGTGTATATATATGCCTCATGGTTGAGGAACTGCACATGATTTATTTGTGGTATTACATTTTAGGCGTTTTTCCTGGAAATTGTGCTATAGGGCTTTTAAACTGAGGAGCCCTGAATTACTAAAACAAACCATAACCTAAATTAACAACACAAACTATCTTAATAAGCATGTGAGTTAAAGTGGATTCAATGTAATCTTTTGTTCAATGACTGACTTGTTTAAAGTGCAACTCCTTTTGACTTATATATATATATTTAATTTAGGATCACTATAGTCAAAGGGAATATTTAGTTATGTTCGGCGATACGGCTCTGCAAGGCAGGGAGAGCAGTAAAAGACCACCCTCAGGGCACAGAACAGAGCATCGAGCATCAACGACAACGCCAAGACATCGATAAGTTAGACACAGCATGAATGAAGGAAGTGGGGAGGTGGTGTGTCTCACAGAGGAAGCGCTGGGAATGGCTAAGACTGCTTAAACAGGGCGCCCTGGACAAGCCTCAATAGACTGAATATGCAGTATGTGAGAAAGTAATCCTCTATACACCTAATATTTAGTGAACCTACTTTATATTCTGTATTCTTACTGTAAAGGGTAATGTGTAAGATACAGAATAGTACCACTGGGCAACTTCATTACTACTGTATTTCATGAAATAGCATGGGCACTGTGTGTGTTGTCTAAACGTGGATACATGAAGTCCTACAGCATTGTCCTTGGATTCACATTGAAAGCATATGATTGGATGAAGCAAACACAATGTAGCCCCCCCGATATATCAGTGTGGTGCAGGGAACTTTTCCACATTGCTCTTAAGTCCACATAAGTATATACATGTTCTTGATTTACTTATACGATGCTCAAAACAGGACTCTGCCTCTAAGTTACCAGATAACACAATAACATTTGAATGTATTTTCATTTTAGTGAACCGTTACCGTAACTCTACACCATTTTAATGTATTCTCACTTTATACCCAGTGAACAGTTAAAGATAATCCTACAGTTAATTTATTCTCACTTTATACCCAGTGAACAGTTAAAGATAACCCTACAGTTAATGTATTCTCAGTTTATACCCAGTGAACAGTTACAGATAACCCTACACCATTTGAATGTATTCTCACTTCATACCCAGTGACCAAAAGTGTGCAATAATGTGCCAGCAGACATTTTCAAATAGCCAGTATCAATTTGGATGGAAACTCTTCAAAGAGGCAGATGGTCTCATCTCACTCTCACATTATCCAACCAAATTCTCCAACCTGTCATCATTGTGTTGAAACTGGCTGGATGCTTGAAACTGCTATTATTTAACTACTGCTAGTAGTAGTACAGTATCTATTGCTGAAAGAATGTCCCCTTGGGGATAATAAAGATTTATTCACTTGACTTAACTAGACTGTCTACTACTAAAAAAATATGTTTGGTTCACCGTCCAGTCAGTGCCGTCTGACCAGTGACACTGGGTTCAATTTGTAATTGGTGTCCTGGCACGGCACAGTGGCTGCCCACTGCTCCCTTGAGGGATGGGTTAAATGAAGAGGATGAATTTAGCTACATGTATGTGACAATAATACAGTAGCATCTTTACCTTTAAAAGTGCTACTGTATTAGCACCTAGTTCCTTTTTCTATCAGATCATTTTCCACCACTGAGACACTTAAATCTCTTCTAAAAACACACATGTAGTCTTTAGCGCTAAAACTGTCTTGTTTGTAGTGTTTTATTGTTTTATTTTATTTATTCATTGTTACTTGCATTGATGTGTGCAGCACTTTGGTCTGTTTTTAAATGTGCTTTATAAATAAACTGACTTGACTTGACTTGACTTGAACCTTATAAGTTAAGGCTGACAAAAAGTAGAGTGCTACGTTACAGTATCTAGTGTGATGTTGTTGTTTTAACAATATGTAAGATCTCATTTTGATGTATTCATGTTAAATAGGTTTTTGAGCCTGCCATCTTTACATACCCATGACGTCTGACTAGTTCTACAATGCCCCTAGCCTGGGGTAATCAGACCATATTCATAAAGTGAATATGGTATTGCTTTGCTGGGAAGTATTAATAGTCATTGCCTCCTACCTCTAGTTAATTTGTAAACTATTGTACAGCGCTGAACCAATTGGCGTTGCTACATACAGTATTGATCGCCTTATCTAGCTATGCCGCCATTTCGAAACACGCTTGACTTCAACATCATTGCACTTGCACACCCTGATTTGGTCACCAGACATAATGTGAAAACATTCATGTGAACACTGTTTCCAGACTGGAAGTTCATTAAAAAAATATATACAGTATATATATATATATATAATATCAAAATATAATACCTAAAACTCTAAATGCAATACGTTGACTTTGTTATAATAAAACAAATTCAATTATGATTATGTTTTAATACATTTTTTATGTTGTTTTTCAAATCATGTTGCAGTGTTATGCTTTAGCATGGCAGAATCAATAGAACCGCTGCGGTAACAAAATATTTATGTGTGGAGTAAAAATTCTGCTTGATGCAATTTCAGCAGTCAACTGCGAGATGCAGGAAACACTGTATTCCTAAGGGAAGAACATTTAAAGCCGTGCTCAATATAGCCTGTCCACGTACCATCGCCATTCCTTCAGGACAGAAATGTAACCTCACAAAGAGAAACCTAAATTACCCTGTATGAATGTGCAGCTGCAAAACAACAACAGCAGCACACAGCAGCAAATATCTAATTAATCTGAGATTACACAGACTGGATATCAGGCGCTGTAGGAGCAGTCTTGGCCTTTATGATATTTACTTTTTAATTATATGTGTGCATTCATGCTATTAGAAGACAGACTGAAAAGGCAATATCATATCTCATTAACCAATGAGTCATATGTTAATGAGAAGTTTGATTACGTCCTCTTGGTCGTGGAGGAATCCAATTGAATAATGCACACTGGTGAATTGTGACATGGGCAATTTAGTAGTGACCAATAAAACACAAAACCTGTCCAGGGAATGTTCCCAAAGGAGCTTATAGTCGACACATTATTGAAGAAAGTTACACCTACAGTATATTAAACATGAGCAACATGTCACCACACTCAGATCAACAGGTTTGTGTATTATTGCACCATCATTTTATTTAGATAACAACACAATGTCTGTTTAGAAACTATAACTGTGACCGTGCATAGTTAAAGTGGATCATTACATTTTTGAAAGGATACTCCAGTTAATTTTCTTTCTGTGTATTCTATTCAGCATTGTTATATGGCACAAGAGCAGCTTGTCGAGAATATCTGATGAAAGGACGCAGCATCAAAGAGGTATCTGTCCAATTCAAACCAATCTTTTCTCGCTCTGTCAGAACAAGCCCTTGAAAGTGGGTTTCATTCTTAGAACATAACACAATTGTACTGAAGGTAATTGTAAAAGATAAAGTGGATTAGAAACCTGTTGGTTACGCTGTATTCACATGCAGAATTATCTTTTCTTTTTTTTCTTCCTAGATGTCCTGCACCCTGGGGGTATTGTCAAACTAAAGCGATTATGACATTTTATCGCAGCTTCTTTGTACCTTGTGGTAAAAATAATAATCTGCCTTTGACTTGTTTTGATATCCATGGCATCAAAAGTTCACAAGCTTTCAATGGAAAATGTGACAATTTCAGGTCAGGTAGTCATATGGTCAGGCGGTCCAAAAATGTAAAATCCCTTAATATGAAATAATGGAAACAATTGTATCTGTTTGAAGTTCCACTGGAAGTATTGTTTGTGGGGAAAATTGTATAAAAGCATAACCTTGACTATGGTTCCTAATATCATTTTAATAATCTTTGCTCTGCTTGCCACAGTATGATACCGTATGTAATTTGCATGAAATGCTCTTAGATATTTTCACGCATATTTCCATCACTTCATGATATATTCAGAGAAGAGCACCACTGCCCTATTTGTGTGTATCCATATATTCAGCATGACGCCTGCAATGTGATGGAGAGAGGTGGATTGAAATAAATAGCTCAATTTGCATTGCTGAATTGCTTGCTGCATATGAAAAATGTTTTTCCTATGCAAATTAGCAAAAACACTTAATTAAATTATGCATAGGCGATATCTGAAGCAATATTACTTGGACAAGGAGGCTAACGTTTACATCATGTCTGGTGACTGAAGCACATTTATGTGATGAAAACTCTATTCTAATCTGACATTGAGTTTGTTCTAAGATATTCCACTTACTGTATGCTCAAACATGACACGTTTAAATGAGACAATATTCGTCTTAAAGTTAGTTATTCTTGAGAACGCTTGCTAACTTTGAGCTCAAATCAAAACAATATCTCCCCGCACCGCTGCCTCACATTTACATGCAAATGCATTGTGACGCAAAAGATATATTACTAGGCTTTGTTGTGGTGAGCGGTGTTTGCCACTTTGTTTATGTTCCTATTTAGGCAGGGCTGTGTAGAAGTACCAAATTATTTTTGGTATTTCACACACAGAGAATGGTAAGATACTGTAGGAAAATGCAATGATATTTGGTGAATTTGACCAAAAGTGCATTAGCTATCAATGACTTGCAATTACTATTTTTAGTTAAGTTAACGGCACAAATCATCAAACAAATACTATATATACATTTGAGCCTAGCGCTCACTCATCTAATAATGTTTCTGACTCTAAAATGAGTACATCATCCATTACAAAATCCGATGTTACAGTAGCATGATTAATTGTATCTGGGAACAACCCTTGAGGCTGAAACAAAAACGCTGTTGACACCTTTACACAGTGCTAAGTGGCCTCTCAACTCCTACTGCACTCAAAGGCTTATTTGTTCCCGGCCACCCCCCCCCCCATACAGACACAGATGGGGTTTGTTTCATAAAAGCCGGGAGCTGACGCCTTTCTTTGGGGTTCTGTGGGCTTTATAACTAAATCGAGGAGTGTACCTTTAAATATCGACTAAGAGCTGTTAGATTTATGATAGTTGTACATAGCAATTCCTAGCAATAAAACTATTATTGGTGCTATTGTTTTTGTAGTTAAATTAGTAGTAGTAGCCTAGCATTATCATTTTTATTTATCTTCAATTTTCCTTTCACGCAAAGAAGTAATCATTACAATTATTTCCTCAGTCATGCTGAACATCATGTGTACTGTGTCAGTCTCAGAAAGTGATAATTGGCCCCTCTGTGTCCTCCTACCAATCACCATACTGTACATATGCGCTGTAGTCATGGCAACAGAGAAATGTCATACCCCAAATTCCTTTGGAATACTGTACAAAATAACGTCAACTTCGAACTACTTCGCTCTCGCTCGCTCATTATCTCTTACTCTCCCACAACATACACTATGGTAATTACTCTCTAACTACATTGTTATGATACGATTCTATCTCTCTCTCTCTCTCTCTCTCTCTCTCTCTCTCTCTCTTGCTCTCTCGCTCTCTCTCTCTGCTGCCCTCTTTCTACACCTCTTAATCTATGACCTTAGGTTGTGCTGGTATTCATCATGTAAAACCGTTATTTTAATAACCCTACAAAACACAAACTCTTTCCCAAAGTATTCTGGGATATTCTGGCCTATTTATTGTTTGTGTGCGTTTTACAATAGGTTAGAGAGGTAAAGTGGATATGATTTGAACTCCATTTGCACCTATCACCTACTGTATATGCAGTTTTCACCAGTCACTGCCAAGCTAAAAATGCAGTTCACCCAATGAATGAATCAAATTTAAAGTGACTTTGTGGAAGTTTGAATCTGAGTCACCACAATTTCCTGACCCTATTCACTCAAACATAGTGGTGATTAATGTGATACTTGTGCCACACAAATGTCAAGCAACAGTATTAATTGAATTACTTAAAAATAAATAGAAATGGAAAATAAATAATAAAATTAAATAACCACTAAATTCATATTCTGATCAATATAACATATTGATCAGACATATTTATAGTGTGTGACATCTAATATTATTGTGTAAAATGTTTATTCCTTACATTTTGGGCAGGGTACCTTCATATACCGTATGCACTGTACAGAACTCATGTTTTGCCTCCAGTCATCATGATCTTGGCTAAGAGGAACATATTTGAGAAGAACTAGGCAGAAATTGCTTGGATAATCCATTTAATGAAAATGTATATAAATCATTGGTGGTACAGTATGTATTCAGAAGGTCAGGCACCACATCAAACCCAATGGGATGGTACACCCTCTGGCTTAAAACCAAGAATGGAAATTAAATGATGGGGAGAAGAAACGTCATTGCATTCATCATCCAGGGTGTTTTGAGGCATATAATTTGTTTGCTTCATGCTAATTACAAAATGTCAACAATGTTTATGCAAGCATTGCAGTCTGACACCAGCAGATGGCTAAACATGTTTATGTGTTTTATATGTGTAAATTAAACAAGCGAACATTAGCACCCTATATAGCTTGTAAATTTCATGTATTACAGTGCCTAATTACCCCTTCAAATCATGCGCAATCCCCTATAGGGTATTTTATTCATTGCACTTAGGGATGATGCAATATAACCAGAATTTGATAATACAGATGCTATTAATGCTAGTCCAGAACTGCATGGTAATCTTCCCCATAAGCCCTTCTCCTGAAAATGTATTCTGATAGGTGTCTTCTCAAGATTCCTGTCACAGACACCTCTATTCTTCTTCTGTCCTTGCCTTGTGGATAAACTGCCATATGTGGCTTGTACAATGATGGCTCTTTTATACCGATGGATCTGTCTAAGATGTGGGAAAGAATCAATTATATGAAATATTACACAGATATGTGACATTCATCACGACCATATGTTCGTTTAAATGCTAAAAGCAATCTGTAATTGTTTGCTGCTTTTGTTTGTGTGCGTGTGTGTGTGTGTGTGTGTGTGTGTGTGTGTGTGTGTGTGTGCAAGTGTGTGTGCGTGTGTGTGTGTGCGCCTGTATGCGCGTGTGTGTGTGTGTGTGTGCAAGTGTGTGTGCGTGTGTGTGCGCAAGTTTGTGTGCGTGTGTGTGTATGTGTGTGTGTGCGTGTGTGTGTGTGCGCCTGTATGCGCGTGTGTGTGTGTGCGTGTGTCTGAGAGAAAGATTTACGCTTCCTGTCTAGCTTGCAGTACAGTACACACCAGCGATGGAGAACTAGATGAACATATGGAAAGATGTTCAGAAAAAGATAAATATTCTGCACAGTATGAACATTCGTGCGGAAAGTAGGGCTTGCCAAACTGTCACTGCATCACATTATTCTTTCTCTCTCTCCCTCTCCCTCTCTCACTCACTCTCAGTCATTGCTAAAAAGTGTAATGTGTCTACATGTGTCCACGGCAGAACATATGGGTGGGCAGAGAGGAAGATTCATTATTCATTGATTATTTCATTAGGAATACTCATATAATGACGTGTTAAGTATGGCCACTGGAGGACGCTGTTGCTTACACAAAACTGCTCATTACTTTCACTCGAGAGGATTTCTTGTGTGTGCGTGTGCGCGCGTGTGCATTTGTGTGCACATACTTTTTGCAAATTATGTGAGACTTCTTTTATATAGGCTCTGTGTGTGCAAGTGTGTGATAGACTTGGTTTTCATTATGTTAATTAAAGCCGTAATCGTCCAATTCAGAATGTATGACATACAATAGTCTATTTATTTTCCGTTTATTTTTATTTTTTTCAATTTCCTGCAACGTGCAGGAAATACAATGCCGCCTTCAAATGAAAAGCTGTGCCACGACAGGGCTCTCCTTGACATGGAAAATCACAAGTATTGCTTGCCACGGTTGTCAACTTCATATCTTCAGTGAGACTATGCTGACATTTCCTATATGTGTTGTACCACCTTGGCATTTATATACCACTCTCCCTGCAAAAAAATGAAAAGACCAAGAAAGAAGTTGCAGCAAATCCTAATCACAATCACAGTTTCCATGACAACATCAATGTTGACACCAGGGGGAACTATGGTCTGCCATTTGTTTGAGGCCTCATTAATCAGATGGAAAAAAAAAAAAACGTGGTCCTGAATTAAAGGAGATAAAAATACATTAGGAAGTATAAATGTGTTGTAAGACCTTAACTTTAGCCATAGAGAAATTTATAAACAATGTACGCCCTAACCTTGTGTTGAACAGCAAGGTCCTGAAATGTACATTTTGGTTAAGGTATTTATACTCACCAAAAGAAATGCTTCTATACAATCACCAAGCATGTTTCCAATCCAAAACAAAATTAAGTCTATTTTTAGAACGTTACAATAATTCTTATCAAAATGTGATATTTTCGCAAATGTCAGGCCACTGTTATAGAGGGTCTGAAACAAGACCACCTTGACATTCTTGGTCTGAAAATTATCCTCTGGAAAATTGGTCTTTGATGGGAAGTTTTCATATACAGTAGCTTGTTCTTTATTTCAGTTTATTTTGTCTTCTAGTCTAAGTATTCTGATAACAGTGTAAATATACAGTCATGAGTATTTTGGAGGGAGTTATCTATTGTATTGCTAAACTATTCAATATTTAATACATTACTGTTATATAACAGAAAACAACTATTTTTCGTAAAGGTATAGTGAAGTTTTTGTGTCATAAGTAGATCATTACCACATTCTCTTTATGTATTATATTCTAAGCTGCTCTGATCTTTGTTTTTATACGGGTTGTCCACAATTTAAGTGCATGTTAGTGCGTGTGTGTGAGTATGTGCGTGTGGCCCAAGGAGCACTTCGGAGCACTTTTATTGGTTTGAGACACTGGTGTGGTTAGTTTGACATCTATTGTCAGAAAGACAAAGGCCCAAGTTAAAAGTCTAACAATGTCTAGCAATGTCATGCACGAGTGTACAGTAAGTGACAGAAACAAGGTTTCATCTCACTTGGAATGGAATTAATTGCTCTGTGGCTGCCAGGGAGAGATCAATGCTGGGGGTACTATTGACTTCCCACGGCACAGCTCACGTGCGGTCACTTAGTTTGCACCCTTACACTTAGACCCTTAGACAAAAGGCCTTTCCTTTTCGATACTGTTAACGTGGCCAGGGCCTGCTCACTGAAGACATATACTGTATAAAAAGTTAATGTCACTATGTCCTTGACAATGTACTCTCTGTAGTTAAGTCATGTACTTAAGTCATCTTAACTTAACTCAAATCATACTTAAGACTTGCTAAAATAATCCTACTATATTAATTATCATATTAACTAATAATAGTCTATGATTTAGTTATTGAAAATGAATTGTTTCCAAGTTGCGGGAGAGGAAATTAATGAAAATGTTCTGTAATTTAATAATCATTTGGAAGAGTAGCTGTTTGGCTTGTCAACAGCTTATGGGAAACCAAATAAACAAACAATAAACAATTAATTATGTACTATTAATGTAACCAGGTAGAGTAGGGTACATTTTTTTATAATGGATAACTCAATATGAAATTCTCCCTAAATGAATCTACTGTACAGGATATAGGAGATATATGCTGTACAGTAGATTCATTAAGCGAGAACATAAAAGTGGTTTCTTTTATTATTAAATCAATATAGCTGCAGATTATGTGAGAATTGCTATGATGACTTGTGAGATAACATGGAAATGGATTGATGGATAGTTACATTTTATAACTTTCTATAAAATTATTTAAAAAAAATTGTTTTAATGTTTTGTGTTTTGTTCCAAAGACCCAAAATCAAGTGAAAGTAAAAATACCAAATGTGGGCAATTGATTTGTGGCCACTCTGGTTTCCAGTGAGCCACAAAGTAGAGTAGCACGTGGTATGTGGTCAATACAGCTGACCTGGATATCCTGCGTCTGCCGTATAGCAACACATCAATACATAATATGCATTGCTGATAACATCAATGGGTTATGTACATGTTAATCTACTATTTTTTAGAGAAAGTTAAACTGACACCATTGACCATTTCATACAGCTACTGTGGCCATTCGTCATTGGACATACATGTATGTGGGTTGACTTTCAAATTACTATAGGACTGGTCTTATTGGTGACAGAGCCAGACAAACTGTGCCACAGTGTAGTCAGGGTGTGCTATGGGCGGCTCAAATAACTAGGTCAGGTCACTGTAGGGTAGGACAGAGCCAGGGGAAAGGAGACCATCATCATTTGAGGCTTGCCATGGTCCACTCAATCACTGACAATGGTCCCAGACTGGAATCTGTGCAGGACGAGCCACCCGTGTGAAGCAGGAGTAGAGAGGGTATTGTGATGGCCAGTCTGCGACGCCAGCCGAGTCCCCGGACAAACTCAGCTCGCCAAAACCGGCATTGTTCTCTGGCCCGTACAGGGATCAAGAAGACGGGCCATTAATGCGCCGCCAATCCTCTCCTGTCCTGCAAGATTCACTGGTCGGCTCTGCCATCAGCAGCCTCAACGGTTCACGGGAAAGCCTCCAGGAAGCTGTCCCTTGTCTCCAAGGATCTCCTCCTGCCCAGCTAGGCTCCTTTCCCAGCCTCCAAGGATCTCTGTCCAGCCTCCCGAGACCTCTCCCTACCCTCCAGGGGCCTCTGGCCAGCTTCCAGGGATCTCTCCCTACCCTCCTGGATACTTTTCCCACCGTCCAAAGCTCTCCGCCTACCCTCCAAGGATCTCTTCCCAGCCTCCAAGGCTCCTTTCCCAGCCCGAGGGGTTCGATCTCTGGGCTGAAGCGTCACTCCAGCCTGGAAGAGCGTAGCTCCAATCCCAGCCCCAGCCTGGCCAGCGGAAGTGGCAGCCCCAGTGAAGAGGACAACAGTTGGGACACAAGCAGCTGGAGCTCGGGTGTGACCTGCATGCTCCGGACACCCGCACAGCAGCACAGCAATGGCCGCCTGCCCGGGCACTCTGGCTCAGTTAAAGAAACCAGTGGCGCAGGACCGAGCGCAAAGTCTGTTTCAGCTGAGCCTGAGTTATTTACCAGAACCTTATCTTTGCACTCCCTACTGCTAATGCCACCAGCGAGGAAGACGGAGATCTGGAGAAAACCCCCAAACTAGTGAGGAGAGACAGCAGGAGCCAGAGCGAGACTTCATCCAGCCAGAGAATAAATACATCCCACCATTGGGATCAGAGCGAGGAAGACAGGCGGCTGATGTTCTCGCAGTTCCTCAACGAGGTGATGTGCGGGGTGATGAACGGAAGACAAATCCACCCTTTACCCACCATCCGACATCGGCCCCACCAATCCCACCAATCCCAGCTGCCAACCCAGCCCCGGCCTCTGCCTACGGGGAGCGGCGGTGGCCGGGCCGCAAAGTGCACGTCAAGAGACGTCAGTAGCAGCAGCTCCGTGCGCCGGTGGAGCGAGACGTTGCCAAGCTGCAAGGTCTTAGAGCCTGGGGACGCTCTGAGCAAGACGTTGGCTAATGGGGAGAGCCATTGGTCCATAGACCGGGACCTGGCACGGTGTACAATCATCCAGGCCCCGTCACGGCAGGCTATACGTGGAGACAGACATTGACAGGGTGAGACGGTTGGATGAGATGGACGGCCTGGTCAAAGAGAAGCAGGGGTGGGGAACGGGGAGGCCCGCGGAGAGGTCAACGGAGACGGAGAGCGAATGGGAGAGAGGCGGGGGGAGCGGGGCGGAACGAGGCCAGCAGGCGCAAAAGACAGGACAGAGCCAGTTGGAGAGAGACAACAAGGGAGGTGAGAGAGCGAGGGAAAAGGAGAATGAGAGAGAGAGGCCCTGGGAGGGAGACAGAATGGACAGAGGGAGGGACAAGGGGAACAGAGGGGTCTGTCCTCCTTCACATGCCCCGGTGATGTCCAGCAGCAGGAGTAGCACCTGCCCTGTCTTCAGCTGGACAGATGGATCTCCCAGAATGTCCTACAGGGCCACTTTGCTGCCCCGGCTTCTCATTGGCTCTGTGAGTACACTGCTACAAGAGAATACTACTGCATGTAGACTACAAGCGGTCGAGAGACAAATGAAACTAACAACTTTACCTGAGCTGGATGTAACGTTATTTGCAGACATTTAATTAAAAAATTAAAAAATAATCAACTAAATGTCATTTTTGCATGGTGCGTCTGAGTCTCCGGAACCAGAGCAAAGACGTTGATTGACAGAATCACTTTCCGCTATCTCGCAAAGCTAATCCCATTTCATTAATAATCAGGCCATCCCAGGCATGTAAAATGTACCTTAATGTATGCATTTAAGTAAGTTATGCACGGGTAAAACCTTTGTTTTCATACCTCTGTCAGTCATGTACTGTAGACATGTTAGTGTGTGTACGTGCGTGTGTGTCTGTGTGTATGTGTGCGTATGTGTGACATCTAGTGGTAGAAAGTCATACATATCCGCTAATTTAGACCGTTCTACAAAAAAAATAAAATTACCATTACAGTTTTAATATGTATAATTATTATTTATTCGTTTTATTATTATTATTATTATTATTATTATTATTATTATTATTATTATTATTATTATGTCCATGTCTTATAGCCTAGTAGGCCAATTACAGTAGTATTTCTGCCCGGCTGGGTTAATGCTGTTTGTTACACTAGGAGGCGCTCACGCTGCAGAAACGCATTTCTTTCTTAATTAAAGGAAGGCAGAATAGACTGCATTAAGTTTAGTAAAACCTGTTTGTAAGAAAATACGTAGGTTACACATAATAAATGCTTGCGTGTTTAATAAACCTCGACTCGCAACAAGTAGCTGATCACTACATGGGGATGCCCTTTCATATTTTCAGTATGCCTACCGTAGCCTGTCAGCCTTTTACCAGCACAAGTTTCCAGTGATTAGGTAAAGAATTGCCAGAAAGAATGTAAGTTAATAATCAATGTAACTTATTTTACTTATGTATTTGATCAATCAGATCTAGATCTCGATGCTTTGTGTTTTGAGATGTAATGTTTTCCTTGTGTGCAGTAACTGTTATATAGGCACACGTGTTTAAATAGGCTACATTATTATCAATACATAATACTGTACTGTAGTGACAAGCTTCTGGAGGATTCATACCGTACCTTAGGTTATGTAGCCATAATGTACTGCGACTATTTTTAGTTCAACCTGTATTAACTGGCGGCGCTGCAGCTGTAAGCCTACTTTTTCTAGTTATTAAAGCTGCTGAATACCCAAGTCAGTGACAAATAGCCTTGAACATGTACTGTAGCCAGTAGCATACATTAAGTTACATTACATTGTTATGTGTTACTTTAATGCTTCACAGCGAAATATATTTTGCATTTACCAAAGTCTGTCATTTACATTCCAATATATATATATATATATATAATTCGACCAAGAGACAATATGTACAAGACAGTACAGACATTTGTGCCTTTGCTTGAAAAGCCTATTGCCTCTCCCACTCAGTATAAGAACGGGTACATTGTGAGAGCAGATGGGAAAATATTATACAAGCCTCTGATCATTTCCCTTTATCCTTATTCAAGACTTTGATATATTGCATTGCATCATATCTCTCCTTGTTAGGTGATTTTAACTCTATCCTAAAATATGATATTTTCATGGCTTTACATTCGATCCATTGTTTAATTGCTTCTGACATATTGCCCACTTACAACATACAGTACAAAATTACATCTTAAGACAGTAGGTAATAATTTTTAAACAATGCTTTATTATTGATTACATAAAATCCTTGTTATTTTTGATTGTATACAGTATCTATTTTACAGTGTGTATCTGTACCATGCAGCCACCCTCCACCCACTTCTAACTTCCAAACAGATTCTAATCCTAATTATGAGTTAATACATTTTCATAGGATTTACAAGATTTTTGTAGGAATAGTTCACAAAAGGTCTGTATTCCTTAAATGTATTTACATTGTCCTAGCCTGTAACCATCCGACAGTGAGAGCGAAAGAAGAATGGATCGGAGCCTTAAAGCCTTTGGCATGTGATATAAAAAATACATTCCCCTTTATTTACTACTTATTTACAGAGCGCCCGCAGTAAAAGAGAAAGATAGCCTGGCTTCCAAACACATTTCACTATCCTGCACACTGCCAGTGTAAAGGCACCTCATACATTAATAATTTAAACACCCTCCTTTATCTTTTTCAGACTTAGAAATGTCACTTAGTACCATGGCCTTCAACACCCTGCGGTACTGTTGTACTGCTACTGTTGCCAAGTGTGAATTCTGCTGAAACTGGTCCAATATTAAACCTTAGGAAAACACAGCTATCATAGCAGCTAGGGTCCTAATTAAAATTCAACCAGTGGTCCATGGATCCCATGTTCAGCCTGTGAGTGGGTGTATGCATTGGGGGGTGGGGGTGGGGGTGGGGGGGGGGGGGGGGGGCAGTGAATATCAAGGGA
>JAODTR010046624.1:0-37500 GCA_025399935.1 Amblyopsis rosae | reverse complement strand
TGAGTCCTGTAATACCATATTCTACAGGAAATATGGTGGGAAAATCTGTTTAATCCTGAAAAAAACACGACATCTAAGAAATATCAGAAATTCATATAAGAAAATAGCATAATGTAATCTTCAGGATAATGTAGGCATAAGGTTAATTCAATAAAAAGATTTTTGGACAGCAATGGATGTGTAACTGCCATGCTATGCTCACATAAACATAACAAACTAAATATAAAAAGGTGTTAGATTGACATTCCAGTTAGTGATTGTCATATGCAAATGGTGGATTATTTACCTTCCCACATCGCATTGACAAACCCAGGCATTTTTACCTAAACACGACGCAACGCTGTCAAACCCAGAGATGCACAACACCCTCCTAACTGAAAGCACCAGAAACACAAGGGTTGTTAGACTAGGGCCATCACGATATGGAGCCGTAGACATTGAGCAGCATGAAACAGAACAGCATTTTACATGACACATGTTGTAATTGTTGATAATATTGCCTCAGGTTCAAATGATAGCAGATTAACTGTATGACTAAAATGCATATGAAGAGACATGTATATATATTATTGTTCAAATGTTGCAAAAGTCATTGCGAAATAACAATAATGTTGACAATAATCACTGCTTGTATTAATAATGTTTTTGAAATGTTTATGCCCAGCGGAGCTCTGAATACATAAATAATAAATTGGGATGCCCCTGCAAACACCCTGCAAGGGATCTTTAAACTTGTTGAAATGCTACTTTTCAAATAAACAAAACAAAAGAAATAGTCTTGTCAGAGCAAAGCAACGCAGCATCATTTCAACAGGACTGCTCACGTGTACATGCATCTATATTAAAATCAACACAGCTAGTGTTGATCAGCTTCAGCTAGTTCTGATACAAATCGGGGACAGTGACAATTTCTCTCCGTGGTAATCTCTATATATTTGCGTTCTCTGAAAACCCACAGATAAAGAAGAAAAGGAAATGACGCCTGTGCAAAATACAACTTCAACAAAGAAAACAAAGGGAAAGGGTTTTACAGTAGCCTATACGCTTTCAGGCAGATGGCCTATATTAAAGCTATCAACTGGTAGATTATTTACTTCCTTGTCTGTGCTGCTGTTACTGAGTAACATTCAGCCTTCCTGATTTAGGATGTGAGATACCCTTGCAGACCACACGCACACATGTATCACACACAGGGGCTAACTTGTCAGCACCTCACACACTGGTGACTTGGATCACTGCTCATTTCATCCAATCCTACTCTGCCCGGGAAGAATCTCAGCTATCAATCTTTAAGCTGTCAGACGTGCTAACCTATCGGACCCAAGGAACACCAGACAGAGAAGGCTGCAAATAAAATCAAACAACTCTTCCCCCCCATCAGTGGTGAATCTCTGAGGCTGTATTGTCCTGCTCTGAACATTAGCCTGTGAAGTTTGATTGACTGCTCGTCGGAAAAAGAAACAAACACGCTATGTGGAAGTGAATGCACGATAGAGATGAGCGGGCCTAGTAGAATGGGGAGATAATATCCATAGATCTGAGCAGACACGTAGGCCTACTAGAATGGGGAGATACTGATAAATATATTACATTGACACAGGGCATTCATTGGCCAAGTTAAATCAACATTCACGAAGAAAAATAATGTTTGTGAATTGCATTTTTTGTAATATAGCGACACCTTCTGTTCAATTATGGTTACAAATTACAAACTCAAAAATACATCTCAGTAACACAATAGCTAACAAACGACTGTAGCTGATTGCTGAAAGCAAATAAGCATTAGGTTTGTGCTACATATGAACCCTTGTGCCATATAGGTATACATACAGTATTGTCATATCTCTTAAGACAATATTTAATATTTTTACTGAGGTACCATTAGTTGTCAATTAATGTTATTAGTAGCCAATTGGTACCACCCTCTACCCAATCGGTACAGCAAACCTACTTTGGTCAAAAACAATATAGGACATAATTGCTCAATGATGCTTACAGGTAGGTTAATTGTTGGGGACTGTTCTATTGGTCTTGTTGGGTCACCATCCTATCCTTCCACCAAAGAGAGCTATTAGATATGATTACACCACCTTTAACCAATCAGAACAAAAGCATGTGTCTTTGTTTTTTAGCACAGCAATAGTACTTTTTGCTGTCCACATCAACCTGTCTGAATGCTCATAGTGTGTTCTCTGGCTGGGCATCACCAGTTTTCTATTGAGGGTTTTTCCCCTGATCATGCCAACTGAAACAAGATCTGGCCATATAGCAATAGCAATTTTGCATTACATATTGCACTGTGTGTTTGTGTGTGCATATAATGCCAATAAACTTAGCTTCTTAATGATCTAGTAATCACCATAGCATATAGTGTAGCCTGTAGCATATAGACTAGACTGTGACCCACTTTACAATCTGCTGTTACAGACTCATGTTGGCGACCTTTCGCTGTGCCAGCACAATCATGCATATTATGCTCGGGGAGCCTTGCACCTCTCTGACACAGTGCCACTCTCTGTCTCTGTCTTCGCCCGGTGCGTCCCGTGAATTACAACCTCTTCTCTGCGCCTTCTAAAATCAATGATCATTGATCTGCCTGCACTCTCCGGGGACGGGTCAAAAGAGGGGACAAAGGAGATAAAACCACAGGTGAATTGGTAAAGTAACTCGGCTGCACCGTGGGAGACTGATATTATTGACTGGGAAGTGTCAGGTGTTTTCAAACAGAAAAAAAAAACAGAAGGTAAATTAGAGTAGACCGTTTTCAGTGATGTATAGCCTATCATGGCTCGGCCCTGGCTGAGGGTTTGAATGGCTATACAAGGAATAATGAGCAGAAGCCCTTTTTCCCTCCCAATTTATTCAAAAATAAAAATACAAATATGTGTTTATTTTCTAAATGGAATATACAACCGTCGCCACAAGATAAGCCACCTTCAAATTAAGCCTCCCTTGATGACAGCGAGTGTTTGTGGTGTTGTTCAAACAGCTCAAACCGCATAGCTACAATTAAGGCTTTCCTTTCCTCTGTGATGCTAATATTTCAGCCAATTATTTCATCGCCTGACAGTCTAGCACGTCCTCATATCAACATGATAGACTCTATACTCCAGAGAATGCTCTTGCAATGATGGTCACGAAGAAGCCCTGGCTAACTAGCTCACAGATATGCTACAGCACGATATGTGCTGTTTTGTTAAATCTGAAACTGAAGAGGAGTACATGTGTGTACTACGTGTTGTATGGCTAAGAAGTGTAACTACGCAACACAAACAATATTACTCAACAAAAAATATTACACACAAATCACCAGAAGAATTTTAACATATGCTATTTCTTTAGCATTGGCAATTCGGCATCCCATCTTAAATCAAAACGTATTAGTGTTGGGTACTTGGGTACAAACAAAGTCACACAGACATACAGGCCTACTTGCTAAGGCTAACAGACACCTTGCTGCACAGCTCAAACCACCTGAGAGGGTGTGTACAGGGGTTATTTAATATAGGTCTACTGTTCATATACTGTAGCAGAGCATTCTGCTTTTAGTTATGTTTTAGTATAACAAAATCGTAACCGTTATAGCTTAGTTGACTAGATAGACTGCAAACAGTTTGCAAACGTTCATTGCAGGACAAGCAATCAGTGTTTCCATTTATTTCAAATCGATCTCTGTCTCTCTGATGTGATTGTTGAAATGTTACCAATAATTAAATAGCAAACATAAAATTAAACTTTATAATAATCCCTAAAAGCATTTTACCACAACTGAATTGTCTTAACATGAAATATCACCTCCAGTCCAATATGTCTCATGGTGATACCATCACTGTCAGTACTGACAGTCCTGAGGAAACCTAATATTTAACCTTTGTGCCAATCTGTCTAAAAAATCTGTGCTTAATAAAGAAAGTACATTCACAACTGGTTTGGAGGAAACTATACACCATCTGTCAGTCTCCAGGAATACCACAGACTCTGAAATGCACTATTAGATATACATTGTCCATACAACTGGAATTCATGATCCCTTAGGTTCACTGTTGGTCCCTTTAAAGCTAATGTGAATGATTAGTAGCCAAAAAAAAAAAATTACAGGAGGCAAGCTCCCTCTACTGTACGTCTGAAGAACTACAAAAATGAGTGGCTTTCCAAGTCAATAGAACTGTTTGGATATATTTTTATTGGATTTTCTATTTCATTATTACATGGATAAGCCAGCAATACTGTATAAATGTTTCAGCCAATAAAATAAACATTTTACAATAATAAAAAAATGCATGAAAGTGCACACCTAAAATACAAAATAAATTAACATAAAACAATAATAATCACGCAGTCTCTTGTACTTGCTCAAATGTTTTCTCACCTGAAATAAAATCCAGATGGTTGAACAGGCAAATGGACGAATACAGGAGCAGAAACAGTTGACAATCGTAGACCAGGTATGTTACTAGCAGATGATGATCTAAAGTAAAGGTTTGCATGTACAGTACTGAATGCTAAAGCGAGTACAGTATGAAACAACATTCATTAAATGCTTTCCTTGACTATTATACGTTGACACCTCTTCTAAAATAAGATTTTTGCATTACCCTACGAAAATATATAAAAAAATATATTTTATAAGGGCTTTGAATGACACAGAATGCCAATGTTCTTGACAGGGGTCCTACACTTAAAACTAGAAACCATATCAGTGCAAGAAGCAAAGCACAGAAGCAATTCAACTTAGTGTGGGTTATGAGCCCTTACATCGAAGTTTGCATGCAAGCTCACCATATTTATTTTGCACCTGTATTAGTGCACAACACTGGATTTTAAAATGAGGCTCGATAGCTCTAGTGTGTGCAATATTTCTACAATAACAACATGTTAAGGAATGTTAAATTGATGGTTATACTTTGCAAAAGCATATCAGAATTTCTCAACTTCCACCAGGAAACAAATATTTTACATGATGTCTGCAAGTGAATCATTTGTACCTAAATGAAGAGTCAACGACTGGGTTCAAAGGTTGCATTACCTAATTCAACTGGTAACGTGTATCGACACACATTACACTGACTTCGGCTCAATGCAGAGGGGACTGCCCACTGCTGCCTGGTCAACAAGAAACATTGCAGATGAGAAGTAAAGATGGGTCAACTAGTCTGCCGCATATTTCTTTTGAGAGAACCCTACAGCTACAGCATGGCCTTATGAGAGGGACACTCCTAATTGTATATAGATGTCCCCACAGTTATGGCAAACAAACAACATAACATTGGCAAATGCCCCTTCCCTACATGTCCCTCCTCCTCTCCACTAATCCTCCTATACAGTCTTTAGGGGCAGAAATGGAAGATTCTATTGGTACTAACACAATTATGGAGTGTGCCTTTAAGGGCTAACATGGGTTTAGATAGAACTATCAGGTCAATAAGCATGATTACACACATTGTACATGTGATGTGGATCTGTAAAAGTGATAAACCACAGATGCGTTTGCTACGCCATCTCCAAAGATGGAAGGAAGCCATATTAGATTTTCAACTATATTGCAGGATTGTACAGCCTCTCAATGGGCATGCAACCTGACGTGTTTGCTATCGTTATACACAGAAATATGAACATGTTATGAGAATGCCTTTAGTAGAACAGTTGATTCTTGAGATCAGACTTTGAGAATGATACATAGACAATTGAAAACATGCATACTCACAAACTGGAGTATGGAGAAGTATAAAATAAAAATATATATAAAATACACCTACCACTAGTACCACACCGTTCAAAAATATATAAATAATAGTTCCTAGTTTGAGCCAAAGTGCTGTATATACTGTAGTAGTTACAAACAAAAAAAAAACATTGGTTGTTGACAGCTTGAGATGGCACTAAAAAGCTGAAGGTATTTGAGCCTCCCACTGAATTTTTAGTACTATGTATGTATATACCATATTTATATTATATATATATATATATATATATATATATGTCAGTATGAACAGAACAATAATACACAGATACTGTATTTGTCCCACACTGTTAAAAGTGACACGAATCTGTATATCATGTTAAATGCTCAGGTCAAGTTAATGAAGTCTGTCTCCAGATCTGATATAACAAAAACTATACAACGTGGTTCTTATGGATGCATACAAAATGTAAGATGAAATGGGCTAACAATGGCTTTGTTGTACATACAAAGAGATTAAGAAGTTTAATTTAAACGGAATATGTCTAATTAGCAGAGCAACAACTGAGCTGATGAAAACAAAACTGTTGACTTACTTTCACTAGATTTGACAAAAAATATTTTCTAGCAGCCAGTATTTCTAACTTGAGACAAATAGTTACTTCACTTGCCTGAGCATTAGATTACAAATTAACCATTTGTATTATCAAATAATAAATGTAAAATATGAAATGCTGACTACCAAAGGATATACATTATATATTTATTTTATTGTAAATGTAAAATCTCTGGTGTGTAATGCAAATGTTCATTACTATTGCTTTCTATGAATATTGCCATGATTATTGCACATGAACTGGAAGCATGCGGCAACTCAAAATTCTGTGGTGGCTCAACACCAAGCTACCAATGCAGCCATCTGGCTTACTACAGAGTGTGTATTCATAAATTCTGGCAGTCCTACATTTAAACAAATGTCCATTTTCTGCTTGTCATCATTCACAGAGAGTACACATGAACCACGATGGTCCACAGATAATATGGGTCATGGTGCGATGATTCAAAAAACAAAACTACTGTCCACAGAAATTAGGTACTGATGACTAGTACAAGGTAAATGTCACAGCCCTGAACTTTAATCTGAAATCATTTAAGAAACATTAGTGCCAGGAAAGCAGTGGCCACTATAGAGCACCAATTGGAGCACTGGAGCAATTGTTTTGAATTACCCCATGAATTGTTGAGAATACCCCTCGTCAAGCCTAGATATATGATATGTCTTTAAATCATTTGCAGGTAAAAAATAAGAAAATATTTTAAATTAGACTAGATGCTTTAAGTCGCTGTACATTATTTTGGGGAAAACAGTTTTATATATACAAAGTGCTTACAATATTGCATTCCTACTCTGTGTTACCAGTAGATTAATATGATGCCAAAATCTCATGATTTCATTCCATGGAACATTTTAAAGGCGCTTAATATAATTTACAACTTAATTCCATGGAAAGGTAGATAACTATATATTTCCTCCAGCTATAAATACATGTACATCTATTGTTTATAAAGGGTTTAATTCCAAAACAATGCAGCCAACTATCCATTTAACTAGTTGTATGTGATACACTTGATTTATCAAATACACTGATTTAATCCTAAAATAGTTTTTAAGGTAACATGTTTATATAGCTATAACATAGGTCTCTATGTATTCAGTAGATTGGATTGTTGACATGGACATTTAATGTTTGGGGCCCCATTTTGAACTGATCTGGAGTTTATTCTTTTTTTTTATGGTTGTAACTGTTTTTGGAATTAAAATAATCTTTTGTTTGCTTTTTGAATCTCTTATTTGTTATAAGGCAAACAACTTTGTCATTGAAAATAATGTGTTCCAAAGCCGTCATTCTGATATATGACAAACATACCTTTTCTATTTTCAGTATAAAAACTGCAATTATAAATAGACAACTTTGTAAAAGCACAGAATATTCCTTGGAAAACATAGGTACATACATACATCACAGAACTGAATACACTTCTATACTACTATAATGCTTGGCCATGCCTTTTTCTGCTTAGTTTTACATTGCATGTAACCACAATACCCAGTGCATTAGCTCTATGAAAAACATCAGTGAACATTATATTCAATGCTCAGTGGTACCTATTTCTGAATTAACTTAATGTGTTTGCATTTATATTATAATCTAGACATACATACAGAGCTCCAATATTTCCGGTGAACAGATTTTGATGTTTTGGTTGTACACTAATCACGCTCTATTTTATAATGGTGACATAATGGTGAGCTATTATGTCACATTATTTATCTTTAAAGTTATTTTACTATAACTTTAAAATGAGATATTACTACATTCTAAATGTCTCTGTAGCATATTGTTTTTTGTATTGTAGTGTCTGTCAATATAATGTTGGATAAAAAATAAAGTATATCCAATAAAAATGTGCAACTTTTTGATTAATTTTAGATTAATTCTCTGAACTGTACAGCAAAAAAAATGTTTTAGTGAATATAAAGTCACATAAACTACAATAATCTACAAGTAATCCTGACATCTTGTCACACATTTGTAGATGGTACATGTACAAATTAGTAAAACATGAATCATGTCCCCAGTGCAGACACTCTCCGTTGTCTGCATGTGTGCATGAAGCTAACATGATGCTAACATTTGTTCATTACGTTCGCTTGTTCAACATAGCTTATACTGTCCCATTACCCTATGAAACATAAAACATATTAGGAGAAACAGTATGTTGAATGGCGCAAAAATAAAGTACAGTACGTTCTTTCATCCAATATGGATGAAAATACTCAACTATGTCTATATTGACTTTTGTTCTATAAAGAGAATGCATGTGTACAAGGCCACACCATCATCAATGTGTTCCAAACATATGTGGTGCTCGTTGAATCATAGGCACAAAGAAAATAGCTGCATTCCTACATGAATAGTACTATTACCGTTTCATATCATTGTGTGTTGAACGTGCGGGGGATTGCATGCTGGATGACAGCTTCCTGGAAGAGGCAGCCTTTTTCCCGCTGGCGGGAGACTTGAGGCTCGTTTCAGAAAGGGAAGACTTGGACTTGCCTACGTGTAACAGGGCTCGGCCGAGGGAGCCGGCGGCCTTGGGAGACTCCTTGGCGCGCGAGCTAACCTCGCCGGCGTGCGTCTCTATGGATGACAGCGAGGAGACATTGTCCATGGTCTCCGCGCTGCTGCCGGCGCTGGGAACGCCGCTGCCGCCTTTATCCTTGGCCTGTCCGCACTGCAAGCCTGTCCTCTCCGAGACCTTCTTGGCCAGCAGGCTGCTGCGGCCCAGGTCGGCCGACCGGCGGCTTTCGCGCTGCCGGAGGGCGCTCTTGAAGAAGGACAGGCCCCTGTCGTCGGACTTGCTGCTGCGCCACAGGTCCCTGGAGGAGACGCTGGGCGAGCGCATGCTGGTGATGGACGAGCTGCTGCTGGAGCTCCTGACGCACCTCCGCTCCGGGAACACGCCTCCGCCGCTCCTCGGCAGGGAGGGCCGTGCCTTGTTGTCGTCTACCGCCGCCGCCGCCACCGAGTCCCGGCTGTAGCTCCTCTCCGACAGCCGCTTCCTGCCGCTGGAGGCGGGGGTCTTGTTGGCGGCGGGGGAGACGGAGGGCTGGGCCGGGGGGCAACTGCACTGCTTGCGCTGTGGGGTGGCCTCCTTCTTCTTGGAAGGCGTGCTGCTGGGCGTGGTGGAGGAGGGCTGCTTGGAGACGCCAATCTTGTCCTTGACACCGGTGGCCTTGGAGCCCTTGGAGGCAGCACTGAAAGAGGAGGCGGAGGGCTTCAGGTTCGACGACGACGACGGGCGCTTTTTCGAGGCCTTCTCTTGCTCCGCTTTGCCGGGGCCCTTTGCGGAGGCCACGCCCTCCGCCTTGGACACCGGCCCTGCGGCGGCACTCTTGTGCTTCTGGTCCCTGGACGGGGCAGCTTGGGCAGCCAGCGTGTTCTGGTCCACGGCCGTCAGCTGGTTGTTGTTCTCCGTGGGCTCGGCGGGCGTGGGAGCCTTGCCGTACGCCGCGCCCTGGAAGCGTTTGCCCGCGTCCTCGCCGGCACAGTTGCTCTCCATTGTGGCCAGGGGGGCGCGGTTGCCGAAGTAGCGCTCGTGCCGACTGTAGCTGCCGAAACAGGACGTGGAGACCTTGTCGTCGCAGGCCTCCCCTATCCTCTCCAGGGGAGGAGAGCAGCGAGAGTCCAGGGAGAAACGCGAGGGCGAGTTAGACCTCATGTGTAGCTTGGGGGCGAGAGACCAGGAGGGCTTTATCGCCGTGTCGCTGAAGGACAGCGGGCTGGCCGCCGGTGACCGGGAGGACAAGCTCTGGCGCTGAATGCTCCGCACAAAAGGTCTGGTAGAGAACCCTCCTTTAAACACAGCAAACAGTTTGAGACAGGCACCATCCTTACATCCTAATAAATGTATTTATTTCTCAACATGTTTATTTCTCAACATTTCTTCAACATGTTTCACACACTCTGCTTGTATAGTTGGACCTTTCCTGGTCATTCCGTACATCATATTGGACTGTTTACATATTAACTTACAGGATTTCCACTCCAAGTCAAATTCTCTAACTTTTCCCTGACACCCTGAGGGGTCAGAAATTCCCTGACCAGTGGGAACCCGGGAGTTATTAACATCTTACATTCCTGGCTCGTATGCAGAGCATACAAAATCTGTTTGATTCACCATTCACTATAGGAACATAACTTCTTGTTGTATAAACATTGATCTGAATGCTTTTCACTTTAAATGTTCTCAGATAGAACACTGCCAACAAGGAAACACTGACGTTACACGGGGCCTCTGCGGCTTCTACAACACACGCGTGTGTAATACACAGCGTGACATACAGGACGTGAACACTTGTCTCACCATCATCCTCATTGCGTTCTGCTGGGAACTCCCCCGACTCAGCCAGGGAGGCCAGCGAGGTGCGTCTGGAGGAGGCACCGGAGGCCAGACTAGCAGGCCTGCTGCCTGGCAACCTATTGATCCAGTGGTCACACAGAGAGGAGCTGGTGGAACCTGCGACGGCCAGAGTCATATGGTCACAACTACGCAAGCTGAAACATACTAGGTGCAAACTCAACCAACACAACTGGTGTTAGCCTGACCCCCCCCACACCCTTACAATGACTCTCACCGGCAACAGAGCTGTTGGCTGACCAGGAGGGGATGGTGGTCCTCCTCTGGTAGAACAGGATATACGCTGACTGCTGGCCAACATCTTCGTCAGCCACGGGCTGAACCTCGCTGTCGTCAAAGCAGTACCACTGCCCATCAATGGAGTTCTTGCAGTAAGCTAAGTGCAAACATTAGTAGTATACCGGCATTAGTTAAGGCCGGTATATGCTATCGCGTCGAGCCTACGCCGTAGTTAGCATGTATACCTCTGCGCTGGTCTGTGCAAGCCTGTACGCGTTGACTGCACATGCCAAGCCCCACAATACGGAAGTGCCTTATCTTGTTATGGCTCCCGAAATAAAGCGCAAACACACATTTTGAAACAGGCATATAAAAAGATGTCTTTCCAGCAAATCTCTTGGATAATAGGAAACAATCTGTGCTGATAGATAATAGTGTTTATAAAAGACTGCTTTTTGCTGCCCTGAACAACAAGGAAAACCCATAGGGATATCCCCATCTTGTCGTGCAAAGTTGTAGTCTTGGTTAATAATGCTCAAGCAAGGCATACACAAACATTTCTTTATGTTTTACCAGGACTGTCAAAGGAAGACAGGTTGTGCAAGTACAGGATGTTGCTATAAAGAGCCGGAATGATTCCAAATCACTCATATGGCATATGGGCTTGTATCCAAAGGACGGTTGTGACGGTTGCAGTCATTATTCACTGCAGTTGGATGCATAGTTGTTCATATGATAGCGTTTTGCAACACGCCCTACATTCTACCTGTGTAGTGGCCTCCGTGCATGTTGCCATGGTGATTGCACACAGCATACAGGTCGTACAGGTAGTCGTCCGGGTTGCGGCCCAGGCCGTAGGGGCGTCGCCACGGCGACCAGTGGGAGGGCAGGCTCCAGCTGCTCTGGCTCCTCTTCACCACATGCGGGGCCATGTCCATCCCCAGCAGAGGGAAGCGCACCATGTTCTGCATCTTCACCCTGCGCTCACCCTCCTGCACCAGGACACAGTGGTGTGTGTGTGTGTTACAGGGACACATGCGCTGAAGAACAACAACATCCATTTAACACCTGATTCAAATGAAGGAGTCGTTATCAGGCGTGTTGGAGCAGGGAGAGATCTGAAGCATGCAGGGTGCGGCCCTCCACGACCGGAGTTGAACGAATAGCCGTGCTTTACACTAATGTAAAAGGCATACTCTATATTTATTTAGTCCTTTATTTTACCAGGTTAGTCTCACTGAGATTAAAAATTAATTTTCCAAGAGACCTGGCCAAAACAAAAGCAGCCAAGCCAACTAGAGAACAGTGTGGGGCTAGGAGAGATGTGGGGGGGGGTAGAGAACAGTGTGGAGCTAGGAGAGATGTGAGGGGGGGGTAGAGAACAGTGTGGAGCTAGGAGAGATGTGGGGGGGGTAGAGAACAGTGTGGAACTAGAAGAGATGTGGGGGCGGGTAGAGAACAGTGTGGAGCTAGGAGAGATGTGGGGGGTTTGAGAACAGTGTGGGGCTAGGAGAGATGCCACTATTAATGCCTTTAAATGAATAAAGCAGGGGAGAAAAAAAACTAAACAAATAAAACAGACCAGTAAAGTCTAGAGCAGAAACACAAAACAAACTTGAAGACTTGAGTGTTTCGCAACCACCGCACCTGTCTGAACCGTTTCAGGTGAAGTATGAGCACGTCCGGAAGGGTCCACAGGCTGAGCTTGATCCGCCCCTGCTGCAGCTGCTTGCAGTGGGGACAGCGCCAGGCGTCGTCCGGGGCCAGCTGGAACGCGCACACGCGGCCAATAAGGAGAAGCTCCCACCACACCGCTTAAGAACCACTCCACCCTGAACCTCCTTCAAACCCGTTCTCCAAAAGCAACAGAGGCCAGGCCAGGCCAGGCAGGCTAACCACAGCGTGTATGTGGACTTGGCACGGGACAGACGCTTTAGCCCAAACATAGCATCAGAAGGGGGAATGTGCAGTCACAGACACAGCCAGTGAAACAGGCTAGCTGGATTAGCTGCGTGAGAACACGTTCCTGCTCCAACGCACACACACACACAGAGGCAACATGACGGCGTTACCTGCTCCTCCTTGGTGTACAGCGTAAAGCACTGAGCCAGGGTGCAGGCCTGAGGCTGATGGTGCTGTTCTCTGTGTAGATACACACTCTCGGCGTCGGGTATGTACTCTTCCTCAGTGTGTCCAAACAGGCTGCGGGAGAGGGAAAACAACAGACGGCCATTGTGACACATCCACAGCCGCTCACACAGTAGCGCCTTCTACTTGCCGTACTCGTAAGCACTTACGCGGACACTAAAACGTCACTTGGGCTTTAAAGCTTTGAAGAGCATATGCCATTCCCACACATGACAGCTACTGCTGTCCCTACTAAGCACTTCTAGACTGGAGACGTTATTGAAAACCAGGACCGCACTTCCAGACAGAAACAGTGGCACTTACTAATCTTTTGTCTCTTTGTCCCATTCCACCACTATCTTCACATGTGGGGGTCCCCCTTGTCCACAAGACTTGTACGCTCTGCAGAGGAAAGATTATGTTAGCTGACCAGTTTAAGCCCTATTCAGAAGAGACATTGGTTAGTGAACAACTGGGTTTTAGAGCTGGCCAAGCTAGCTGACCAGAAGAGACATTGGTAAGTGAATAACTCTGGGTTTTAGATGGTCAAGTTATCTGACCAGTTTAAGACCTGTTCAGAAGAGACATTGGTTAGTGAATAACTCTGGGTTTTAGAGCTGGCCAAGCTAGCTGACCATAAGAGACATTGGTTAGTGAATAACTCTGGGTTTTAGAGCTGGTCAAGCTAGTCAAACGGTTCTATTCAGAAACCATACTTAACATGATGTAATCATGTTTGGAGTGTAACTGCACCCCAGCTCTGAGCCTGACTCCACCCGATAGGACTTTGAGAAATGCTAAAAACAGTGTGAGTGGGGGGCGGGGAGGGGCTGAGAGGGGGACCTTGAATTTGATGACGTATGAGAGCACCGTTGAAAACCAGCCAGTCCTGTGTTCCGTGTAAGATAAGCAAAGGTAAATAGGTCAGGTAAGTAACAGCGGCAGACTACAACGGTATTTTTAAGAGCCGGTGTTATTTTACTGCAAATCGTTGCAGATGCACTGGGCTGTTTGAGCAAAAAGTCGACAGACAAGCGTGATCAGAACCTGCTCAACAGGCATCTTGAAATGACAGGGTGTTAAAAACCCAAGTCACGGCATGTCGTCTCACCCGCAACACACAAAACAAGAGCTGCAGCCGCCTGAAGCAGCATTGTAAGCAGAGACCTCTTTTTACGGAGTGCTCGAGCAATCCGCGGTGAAAGGAGAAACACTGTGTGTGTGTAGAGTGGATTTGTGCAACCAGTGAAGGGAATAAAACATAGTGCTTGTGTCTGTAGCCTAAAACAAGATGAATGACTTACCGCTCCACAGTGGGGTGACACAGAGGTTGGTCGTCTTGAGGAAGGAGGTATGTTATTCCGACAACACCGACCACTCTGAGACTAAAAGGTCCCACCTATATGAGAAAGGGACAGGATCATTTAATGTAAATTAGGTTATGTTAGTGTAATGACATTTGGTTGTCCGCTTACAGCCCTTCCTGGACCATTTTAAAGGATATTCCCACATTCGGAAGGTTATTCTCTGGACACGGATCTTATTGCTGGTCTCAGCCCAAGTCAAATGGAAACTTGACACTGCCGTGGCGTGTATCTTCTGACCACGAAGGAATTGTGCTGAAGTAACCGGCCCGCTCCAGCACCGCGGAGCCCAGTGATCCGGTCCACTGTAATTCAGCCTCTGTTGCTAGTTCCTCTGTACGTTTCAAAAGCTTCCGCACGTCGGGAGAGTGCTGACACTGCTATTCTCAGCGCTGCTGTCTGTTTCAAAGATAATGGACGCCTAAAGCTCAGCGAGCCCACATAGGCCCCGGGCGTGCAGGAGAGCATATAAATGAGGCCCCGGTGACACACAGAAAAGACTACATGTCATAAATGAATAGAGAGAGGAAGTTCCTGCAGCTTGGCAAACTATTTCAGCCTCTCTCAGCCGGTCATCATTATAACCTATGGTCAGTGGGCAATGGTTTAAGAATAGACTGGGCCCTTACCATCAGAGAGCTGCTCTTTAGACCTCAGAGTCACTCACGTTAATGACAATGATGAGCCACTCTTTAAATGTGCCTGCATTTCTACAGATTCTCCATTTCTGCAGTTTTCTCACGAGTGCTGTGACTGCCACTACAGTTTTATTAACAGCCTGATTGTTAGAGAGAGACACTGAATGACAGATAGGTAGTTTATTGATCTTAGGGTGTCACCGAGGAGTTTGCTCTGATTGTTAGTATATTGATTTATGACTGCATCGTGCCTGGGACCATACGCTTCTTCTACACTGTCAATCTGCACAGGCTGTTGTTATTCACAACCATACACGGCGTCAGTTGCTCAACTAGGGTTCCCTTAAGGCTCTATGGTTGTTTTGTTGCTCTGCCTTCCCGGGGAAACTAGTTAGTGGTTTTGCTCCTTTCCCGTATAAACATCTCTTTGTATCTTGCGTGCCAAATTGTAAAGCACTTTCACGGTTGTTCAAGGGCTATCCAAATGGATGCCGTTATTATGCAAGCACAAACAAGGCCCTCTTTTTGAGGAAGCACACAGTGTTATTATCTTCTATCACCCTCACCAATGCAATGACATGTATAAGTTATAGCGTGATTAGATAAGACTTTAGATGAGCAGAAAAGGTATTCAGATCACTTGAACGTGAAATATATTTTACAATACATGTCCATGTTCACTGTCGTTGGTAGGAGAGCCAAGCCAACTCCATTATATATTAAACACTACTGACATTTGCTGCTAAAGCAGCCTTTATCAGCTTCCCTGGGAACTAGAGACCCTATCCTCACATGAAGCTGTGAAGTACCACCTACGAACTGTTCAAAAGCATCAGACTCAGCAATACATTTACCCACTGAAGCCAAAACACTGATATTGGCCAAAGAATGTGTAAGAGATGGTGAACACATCCCACCTCCACCCAAGACGAACCCAAAAGGAGTCATATGCAGCGACCCACTGTACCTGGATGTAGACTCCAGGCCTCAACAAGTGACGCATTTTCTCCAGGATCTCCTTCTGCAGGGCGTCCCAGGTCACAGTGCGATCCATGTACAGTACAAACGGCAGGCCAAACCTGCAGCAAGACAACCATTAAGTACGCACTGCTAATTGTCTTTAGCAACTAGGCAGCTGTGACAATACAAATGTCCGCCAATATTCTGCCGATCTCTTGTGTTGTGAGTCTTGTGAGTGCCACTTTGTTTCTCACTGTGAGAAAGAAGTGCTGATGTTTCTACTTCAATCATTTGGTTTGTTGCTAACCAATTTCGAGGAATTAAAAAAGGTGTTAAAACAATGGATCTGTACCATCAAACTAGAGATTGATTCAATATGTGCTTCACTCAGTGATAATATTCTGGCACTGCAGCATTGATAAGCAAAGTGAGTTCGGTGAATGCCCCCAATATTCTGGAGTCTTACATACAAATGGAACATTTAAATAAGAACAGCCCCAGATGTGACGCGCACACAGATAACTACATTTGTGCTGCTAGGATCAATTATGGTTTTGCCACAGAGTAACACATCCGGTTTATGTAAACGGCCATGATCTTTCAGATACATATTAAAGATCATCGATGAAAGCATCAACAATGCAATATTGACATTTCATTTCAATTCAACGTACACGTGACTCCACAAAAGGGACACTCGCCAATCGTGTTATAATGCCACCACAGCTTGCTAGGAAGAACAAACCTGTGAGTCCGAGAGGAGCACTCGGTTGTGGCTCATGCTCTCTCTACTTTCAACCAAGCTCCTTTGCTTTAGATACTACAGCACCGGCTCTCACACACACACCTCTAAGAATAGGGGTGCCATGTATTGATTGAGGAGTGAACCATTTGGCATAGTAGCAGAATCTGTGTAGACCAGAGGCAGGCATGCCAGGGAAAAGCTTCTAGATACAGTACCTTCTCCCTTGGTGGCCCGTACAGGCTCTGTTACACACCAGGAGGATCATCTTGTCGGCCCCCACGTTCTTATTGGGCGAGGCCGTCAGGGGCGTCATGGCCCCTTGCATGAAAGATGAGGTCCTGCTGAGCTCAGAGCCATACTTCAAGTTGTTCTGATTCAGGTTGGCCAAGAGGCTGCCTGCAGGAGAAGTGGAGCGGACGGTGTCTTGTTACTTTAACGCACGCGTCCCTTGTACAAACCGTACTGTGTGGGTGGGTGAAGCACGCGTTCTGTTGACGCGGAGGTTACCCCGTTTGGTGCGAATGTTCTCCAGCCTAAAGGTCTCGGGTGTCTCGAAGGCAAAGATGGAGTCGCTCTCCTGGATGATGTCGAGATCGTCGTCGTCGTCACAGAAGGACCGGTGAAACCCATCGAAGTACATTTCAGTCAAAACAAACTGAGGAACAAAGAAATCAAGGAAGGCTTTGAGAGGTTGTAGCACTTGCGATTACAGACTGTACACATTCGCTTGTCTCAACCATCTGTATTTCTGAGTAATTGTTATCCTCCTAAGGTGCATTCCCTGTTGCCACTAAGCCATAGAGCTGAAACAATCACAATTTCAAAACCCAGAAAGAAATTATCTGTAGCGGTTGTGAGAAGATGCCTTTTACATCCAGAAAAGCAAAGCAACAGGACAGACTGTCAGATCCATCTACTAAGTTTTGCCAACAGCACAAACTACGAAGACAAGAGGAATGTCTTCACAAAGAAAAGAAAATAGAGACTTTCATGTCCAATATGGTATTGCCTGTCACAAAGCAAAGCGGGGGTTCTTCCCTTTTCAAAATGTATAATTTGTTGTTTTGGAACCATTGTTTTGTCGGTAACAATAAGAAAAGTGTAATTCTGTTGTTTCGGTGCACATTGCAGAAGCTATACTTTCTTCCACAAAACATAATAATGTGATGAAGAGAAAACAAGTCAATTAATTACCAGACGAGGTTTGAGTCTTATCATAACTATGCTACAGACTTACTGTTAATCCTCAAATAGGAAATTTGGCAGAAACGTGTTAAGTATAAAAGGTGTTAAGATAGAACTACACCAAGGTGTGGACTAGCGACTGGGCGTCTTCTAGCGACAGCCTAATTGCCATTTCTGTCGGCGCGATTGTGCGCGTCTGAGGGCGCTCTTTCAGCTACCTTCTGAGTCTGCACGGACAACCCAGAAAACAGAAACAAGGAAGTTGCGGGACTATTACTGACAGCTAGTAAAGAGCGAACCACAACACTGACACCTAGCCTAGTGCTTGCGTTATCAAATCTAGGCCTTTCTATGCCTTTTGTTTATTCAAAATGTAATGACTAGAAGACGAAGGAGTCATAGGAAACAGCCGAGCAACAAGGCGCATATACATCAATTTGCTCTGATTTGGAGGTATCATGTTGAAATGCAAACAGTAAACAGTTTACTTGTTTTTGGGCTTCTGAAAAATAATAGATGTTGTCACTGTTAGGTTTTAGTGTTTTTTTTATATTGATATTACTCCTAGTTATTAAGCCTGAAAAGCCTTTACCTAGATTCTGATTGGTGGAAATGCAAGCGATTGAATCGCTAGAAAAAGTTGATAAGAGTGTTGGGCTTTGGTCGGTCCAGCGGCTACACCAAAGACTCGACCAGCGAACTGGCGATTTCTGTTGATAAGCAGTCGCTACCACATGCACAAGCGAAAATCGCCGTGGTGTAGTTCTAGCTTTAAACCTGAGTTTTAGTGCTACAACATACTGCGTCAGGGCAGAGCCTTTATTATACAAATATCTTCGGCCTTCCACTGTAATGCCTCCCAAACAATAATTGCATAACACCAGCAGGCTTGTCCATTAGTTGACAATGCGCACAGATATTTCAGAACTAGACTTTTCCATTGACAGCCATGCTCAAATTTCAAAGTCACTTTACATCACAGTTTTCCACTGCATGGTGAAAAATACGCATCTTACAGGAGACCCTTTAAAAGGAGACTAGCAGAAACGCAGAAGGCTTATTACGGAAACTTTCTTCTATATTAAATTGTCACCACAAGATGATTTTGTCCAAAAGAGAACACACAACAGGGAAGAAACCTTTTAATTAGGCAAAGTACTTACTCAACTCAACTAGCCACAACTTGCTCATGGCTAACACACTACCTTTATCTTCTTAGTAGACTTATTCAGAAACATATGTAAACCATTTAAATTGCAAATATTGTACAGCTGAAGGAAAATGCAATGAGATCAGTTAGCTAAATGCAAAATGAGAAGAATGTTCAACTTAGGAACACAGTTGAAATGGTGGTCACACAGACAGAACATTAAGCTACAAGTTACAGATATGATAAAATATTTACACCATAGAAAACTAGTTTTCCCAACGAAATAACTGAATAATTGCCTAAACACCACCTCCATTAGCAGCAAGACAATCTGCATGAAAAACTGTGCACCTTCAAGATGTTAACAAAGTGGAACAATAACAATGGCACAGCATGATTCCACGTGACAGCACAACCTCACAGCAGGGCAGCTATTAAAACGCTTAACCTATTGAACATTTATCAAACTGGTTAGGCTACAAGAGAAAACGACACATCAAAGCACACTTAGATTGACATTAGCGTAGCTGATTGATTAAATCCAATTTAAACTCTGATTTTGGCTCTACATTCAGCTCATGATAATTCATCCTGCCCGTGGGGGCATTAAATACCTGTCACTCAACAGGTGCTTATTCTCCTTTAGGTTCACAAGGACCTGCTGAAAGCAGGCTAATCAGCTACAATGAATGGCATGTAATAAAACGCTATTGTGTCCCCATATTGGCAATACCCATTACTAGTGCATGTACATATCTCTTCCTGCAGACATGAGCACAAATGTGAATGTCCTTCTGTTAAAAAAAAGGTCTGAAGATGAGACCTGCAGTCCTGCTTCTATACTGTATTTGACAGTGAGGCAGATGAGCATTTGGTGAAGCTTATTGAGCACAGTGCTCCAAGCATAAAGGTGAAAAAGCAGCATGGTCACAGCAGCTGGGTTGGCAGATAATTAGATGATAATAGCTATGGCCATTTCAGTACAGATTGTCAAAAATATTACCCTTCCGCACGACATTTAGAAGTCACAGTAGATTTTATGCCAATATTCCATGCTGTTGGAACTAATACTGAGGGATTAGTGCACACAAATATTAATTGCTCCACATTTTTGCAGCAACGAGATAAAGGGCATTACTGGCGTCATATCGAATAAAGAATGTTTTTTTTTTTTTTTGCTGTCCTATCTAAGTAAGTAGGTAACAAATAGGTATGCTACACATACTAATAGTCACAGAGCTCACTCACTGTACAAGCTGCTAATATCAGTGAGATTCAAGGCCCTCTCTGGCTGCTAGCATGCTGCAGCAACAATGTGCCTCTGTAACCTAGTACGACTGCAGCAGATCTTGGACGGATAAGAGGACAGAAACAGCACCTGGTCCATGGGGATCTTAGCCTCACGTGACACAGCATCTCTAAGGCGGTAGACGGTGCTGTTGAGGGGCACTGCCACTCCAATCCTCATACAGTGAGAGTACTTTCCTTGGTAGACCACGGTCACGTACAGAGGCCTGTGGACATATAGCACAAATGAACATTCACGTGAGTAGGCGTTGATAAGGATAGCATTCACATCAAGTAAGCTGTGCCCTGGTCACACTGCAAGGAAAAAACATTTTAAAACCTAGTGATATACATTTCACAATTGATTCATAATTCACCTGAAAGACATTGTGAAGGCTAAATTTGGAAGTATTTGTCTATTTTTGTTTCAAATATAAAGACAAGAGCAGGAAGAGCAAAAGCAGAGCATTATTTTTTTAACAGCTGACAGCACACAGTATATGACATAAATGCACATATAATTTACAGTATATTCAATAATCTAAATATGTAAAATATTTAACTTCAACAACAAAACAGTAAGGAGCAGAGTAAATCCAGGTACACACTGTGCAACTAAAATATTCTGGCCACATCACATGAGTCCTCAGACAGGGGTGGTCACGCTATGAGAGTTGATCGCAGTGTCACCACTCACGTTTCTGTCAAATTCATATTGACAAGAAAAGTGCAGCTTTGACCGCTGAGATGGATAAAAAAGGAAGACATTGCGCATTAAGACAAGAAAATATTTGGGAAGTCGAACCCCATCTATGCATAAAAAGGCAAGCTATATACAAATCTCTTCGACAGAATGTCAGGATTCTAAGAAAAAAACCCTGAGCTTCACTGTTTTTACTGTTTTGAAGATATATACCCTCTCGGGTTTAGAGGGTTAAAACTGTTCAGCAAGGTTGTCAGCCCAGCTATGAAAATTTGTTGGAGACAGCCAAATCGTGCCAAAAAAGCACTGTATATACCTGGCTTAAGAAAGCATGCATTTATTCTTATAGTAATTTTGCACAGTCTAAAAAAAAACATCACGTTACGTCGATGAGAATTATCCTAGCCTCTGCCTGACATTACTTAACCAGGGAGGAACGGTCTCAAAAATCTCATTAGCAAGGTAATAACATTTGCCTCGTAGCGTCCCCGTATGCATCCTCCTCAGGCGACACACAGATGTGTTGACATTAATAGGGTTTCACATACTGTGGCAGCGCTGGAATGGCTGGAGGCCAACTTGAGCAATGACACATTGAATGAGCTGCAAATCCTCTTTCGCAAATGTTCACGTTGTTGCACACAGAGTAGCGCAATAATGTGCTAATTACAAAGCAATATTGCTACTGGTCATCAATTTCAATATAATAAAACGACATAGCTTGATAGGCCTTTAGTGAAGAAAGCTACATATAGTGGATTTATTCTCTGCGTTTGTCTCTGTCTTTACAGCTAAATGTAATTTCCTTGGATTTCGATGACATATAAAACATGTTCACTGAGTAAAAAAGGCAAACCCAGAATTACTGGACTAAGTATCAAATGCTTTTGGATGTTTTCCTTTACAACATTGCTTTTAATTAGCTCCGCCTATGCAGCTCAACCCTGTGAACCAGTCACAGCAGCAAACATGTCAAAACCACGGCAAGCTGGTCCGCTAAACCCTGATATACAACACAGTTTCAATTAGCACTCACCTTGTGTGTGGCAGTGGGATCGGTAAGGAGATGCAGAGGAAAGGATCAAACGTATTGCTCTGCTTCTGGCAGCGTGGGCAGGTGAGCGATGACCTGTGGGAGCGTTGGGAAAAGTCACATGCTGTTGAGACACACACACACATATGGCTAAACACACGGAACATACCATTCTGCTGGTAGAGAAAGCGTACCTGTACTGAGCCTGAAACAGTTCTTGCACAAATGACCCAGCTGACAGAGGAGGAGAGGGGCCTGCGAGGCTCTGGTTATCTTCTTCCACTGGTGGCTGATGGGAAAATGCAGTAAGCATAAATACCAGTCCAGAATGTTGACAGACGATTCAGCCTTCCTTTATGCAATAGTAAATGAAGCTGAAAACCTTTTGGACCAACCATACCGTAATATCAAGGAATATCTTCAATAGAGAAAAACAAGAATGACTTTACTGTGATGCTATATGAAGTTATATTAATACCATCAGGCTATATTTAGTCTATAAACATTTATATTAATCGATATATTGCCCAGGGTGGCTTGTCCTGGCTTCATTCTGGTTTTCTGCTGGAGTGTGAGAGGAGCCAAATATCCTCTACTCTTCCCCTTACTGCATCATAGATTCACTGGTCTCTACCCCTACAGCCACGTGCACACATGTCTACACCATGTTAGCCCAGTTGTCAGCTCGACGACGAGTCTTTTGAGCTTGCAGAGAAAAGCCCCAGCTCGGAGGTGAATCACAGCTCGCTCCCGTGAGCGACGATCGCGCAGTGTGGCTTGCTTACAACGCGAGCTGAGAGTGTCTGCGACATGTCGGCGATGCGTCGCAAGGCCCGCCTGGATATTTAGCAGGTTAAATATCTGGACCTGTCGGGGAGTCCAAATCCTGTAGTGTGAACAGTGTTGTGTGGCTATGAAAGCAGCGACGACATACAGCCAATGAGAGCGTAATACAAGGACGAGATTAAAACAAGGGGGAGGAATATTATCCTTTGTAATAATTTGAACTGCTTGAAGAAACACGCAAAGATACTGGAATACTTCCAGTCTCTCTGAAAAACTTATCCCTGGTCGATAACGCTTCATATTTGATTTAAATGACTTTAAACAATTCTAACCACATCAGCGGTGGGAAATATTGTGATTGAAAGAATATGTTGAGAAATGTACCGGCTCCATGTTAACGAGGTGTGAACGCTACTACGGAGGGATAGGCCTATATTACGTCTTGTTTGTGAGATAGGCTATGTGCTCATGTGACAATCGATCTCCAAGCTCCATTTTGACTTTGTCATGTGAAACATCTCGCAGTGTGTGACCCCGTCTCTGATCGGTCACGTAGCGCGAATCACACGATGACGTCAAGACACCCGATTACAAGAGAGACAGCCGTGTAGTGTGTGCTGTTGTGTATTGTGACCTCAGCATGAGGACATGCATGGTCCTATGTGGTGTTCATCATATAAGTAGCGCATCTTAAAACAATCAAGTTAGAAAACAACAAACATAGAAAAACATGAAAGATTGTGTAAAGCAAATACAGAGATTTACTTGGAAATACTTTCCATTAAACATGTGAAAACACTTAACTATGCTGTATTGTATTGTAGATTTAGAGCATTAAACTGTATTTCATAATTTCTCTGTTGACATTTTTTTTGGGAGGGCCTGTAACGAGGGACTAGATACGTAGATGGTTCGCCAATATGCTTAACCTTCCCCGTAACACCACAAGGATATAAAAGCGTAGTGTTCATATCAGCTCAGTATCTATCCTGCTCCAATGTTATTAGCCTACTAAATTTACTGTCCTTCAACAGCCTACAATTCCATAGCTAAATCACCTATTGTCCTTTAACTGCCTTCATTGCATAAATAAGCACACAATGTGGTTCAGCGTCAATGTGCATTCTCGTGTTCAAATCAGCAGCTAAATAATCCAACTTTATGCAGTTCATCCTCTTTCCAAAAGAAAATATAAACCACATATCCAACAAGCTGTAGGCTAGTTTAACTTGACAAGGACAGCAAATCACAGCATCTGCAGGTGTCATGCCAAAAAGTGATCTGCTAAAAAGTGGTTTGTTAAAATCAGATTTCTGCCCACGAGAGCACACACAGCCCTATACTATAAGCAGACTTTTGTATTAATTCAAATTTGGCTGGGTGGTTAATATTACCTTTTTCTGTGGTGTGACAAACTCAAAACACAAATGTATGTCTTCTGCTTTACACAATCTTTAAGATTCTCAGGGTTTACCTTTATGGGGGGTCTGCTACTGGGATTGACTGTGTTGAGGTCTTCGTGTACTCTGTCCAGCAACCACAACAGAAACTCCTGGGCATCGTGCTGAGCATTGCCTCTGTACTGCAAGGCATTTTTTGAGACAGCAATCTGTAGAGACAAAAGTAACAAACATAGAGCATTTTCACATTACTGCTTTTCATATCACAGTGCTGATCTACAATAATTAGGGCTGGGACCTACCAGTAATGTAATTTCCTATTTTTACATTCATTGTATTTAGCCAATAAAATAGGAAGGAAGAGGACTTATAAATAATTTGCAGAAGACAGTTTAACAGCTAACAGCCTCATAAAACATAAAACCATCCAATAATTACAGTTAGCCTATGCTTTATGTTAAGACATTATACCTTATGTTAAGGCGTTAAACCTTAAGTATTATTCATAGCTTTCTGCTATCACAACTTTGTTTCCCACATTAGACTATTGTGACATAAGTCTATCATGCCAACTGAAGCCCAGATATGACACACACTATTATACTGTAGGGTACTTACTTTGAAGTCCCTGCTATGTTGTGGGGTATATTCAAAGGTCCATAGTGCCCGCACAAGCCCAGATAATTGTTCAGTCACTTCTCCTCTGGCTGGTGGAACTTTCTTCTGTAAATGTACACCATTTGTCTTTGGTTTCTCCTCACTGGCGTAATCTCCCTTGTATTGCTCTAGAACCAGATACTCAGCAAACAGTTCAGTATTGCTCAGGCACTGCAGGACTGCGTTCATAAAGCATGTGTTTCCGTGATTTTTGAGTCCTGATACTCCAGGGATCTTCTCTCCAGTTAGAAAGCCGCCAATGTCACAGTCATCCGCAGGGAACTCTTTACCCCCAGCTTTATAAGTAGTAAACCCCCCATCATCTTTGTCATCTTCTATTTGCACTTCAGATCCAAAATGGGACAACGTTGACAAAGTCCTCAGGACTCTGCTCATGAAATTGCCCACAGAGCGAACAGAGCCTCGCCTGAAGAGCTTCTTGCCGAAGCTAGACTTCTTGTCCTTGGTAGCAGCCTTACTGGACATGATTTCCCCTTCGGACTGAGTAAACACTCAAAGAATGTCAAAGAACTGTCTGTTTATTACACCAAGAGCCATTGTGGCTTTGCTTCTGATTCTCCATTTCACAACATGTTTCACAGCACTAACGTCAACTGGCTAACGTTAATGCTTGTACTACTGCTGACCGATCCAGGTGTGCAGCAGAAAAGTTAACCTGAGCAACCATCATTTTTAGCGTTTATATTAACTTGAACGAAGTGTAATTATGCCTAGAATCTACCACAACACCGTTTGTGATATTTACTGCTTACAGCCTGTTATCTTGTTCTTGATTTAAATTGATCTCTAGACGTTATGCATCCCAGAAAAGATGTGTTACCATAGCTCGGTTTAGACCGAAGCACTGCTGACGGATAACTAGCTAACAGTAGCGACGTGCTAGCTCATGTTGCTAACGCTACAATAACAACCAGAGTCAGAGAGGGACGGAGTCCCTATTCGACCGGGATATATCGGGAAATACTCATCAGCAGGAGAAATAATATCCGCCATGGCACATATAGCTTGAAGTAGTTAACACGGCAATTTACTCCGACATTTCGATAATGTTATAGTTATCTCATTCTTTTGAAGAATCAAGAAAGAATTTGCTTAGGTTATAACTTCCGGTGTTTCTAAAATAAAAGCCAACCGGGCAAACGTAACCAAAACATTCACATATTTTTTGTATTGCCAAAGCACGGATATGCTTACAAGAAACTACATAAACAAATGTATACACAATTAGGGGTAAAAATGTACGGATAAGAACTGTCGTAGATATGGAGTAGTGGGGAAGGCTTTACGACAGTGGGGGAATGGACCAGAAGGCCAAAATAAAGAAGACCCTGCTGGCACAAGTCTGAGTATTGATGTTATATAAAAAGTACTAACATTACAAAAAGGAAAGACAATTAAGTCCCGCCTGAAAATGTACATTGCATTTTGCAACACATTTGGATGCATTTTCTTACAATTCAGTTTTCCAAAATAATACCTAAATATTGGCCCAACGGAAATTTTAAGTTGGAGCCTACTGTACACGCATAGTCTGCACGGAGCAGCATGACGGAAATAATAAATAAACAAAAATATTATTGTAAGTAGGAAATAACAATGTTCAATCAATTTAGATTGCACTAATAGCCTTTATTACTGTGATACCAATACTTGCCAGCAGTCGGCAGCAGAGACCAGAGGGGAGCTGGGATTTACAGACTACATGAGCTTTGGCTTGAGCTGATTTGCACAACAGGCTACTGTTTTGCTGCCCTATTATACTCAGTGCTCAAGTTTCTCCATACCGGAGTTGTGTTATTTGCACTAGCGGATGCTGTGCTTGTGACTGTGACCACATTTTCCAGAAACTATAGTTCAGCAGGCTTATCTTGATGTTGTTATCCTGTGTTTGGCTTTGCCCCATGTGGTTTTCCTTCACCATTATGACAGGCTACAATATTTAGGACTTTATCCAAAGTGACGATAGGCTTAGTAGGCTTACATTCATTGTAGACTTCTGTAAGATGTATTGTGTGTCTGTGCAGATGTAGGCTGGAGGCTTCTACATTGGTAGGTAAAAAGGTACTATATAATTATTTATGAATGTGTTTACAGTAGGCTATGCTATTTGTGCATTTTTGTTTAGTAGGTAAGTACAACTTTTCATTTTATTGTAATGTTAACTATAAGTGAGCTACACCTTTTATCTGGGGGACCATTTTATAGGCTAAGCATTTCCACCCATACTTTTGATATAGTGTTCGACTCCGAGTTATCTAAGATGGGGCTTGTTATTTTAAAGATGTTGTGCCGCAGACACAGCCGTTCAAACCAGCTGGGGAAGTTATCTAATGATGTGTCCATGGAAACTAAGCAAGATCTTCACACAGTGTCTTATCACTGAACACAGAAAAGCCTTCTGTTCATTTTTATTAAATATACTGTATGTAAAATACATATGGCTACATAGCCATCATTAAATAGTTATATAGTAGTGGTAAAAACAGTTGGTTTCCTACCCAATGTCAAACCCGAAGTCACATCACATCTTCTCCACAATTCCATGCGCTTGTCATTCACAGTTCACAAATATTGCCCTATTTAGAGTTTGAGATTATGGGAACACCAGATCAATTAAGTGACTTCACATTGTTACTTTATGCATATACATTGCAACGTCACCTTTATGCAGATTAGTAGTAAAGTCACACAATTGTATTACCATAATATTAAAAGAATATTTGTCACTGTTGATGATAGTACAGAGTTCTATCTTTTGAAGTGTCAGTACTTTAGCCTAACATGAAATGGGGCCTGCCTTTGGGCTTTTGCTATAATGGCTGTGTGGATTCATAATTATGCTAACAGAAGCACGTAATTAATGTTCCTGTGCCTATTTATAGCATGTATGCACTAGGCATTCTGTTCATATGCCTTCATGTGCAAACGAGGGGGAAATTCCTTATCTTAATAAGGGGTTAATTGTGCCACTTCAACCTGATTTACGCCCATTGTGACAACATAGGTACTATCAAAGCATAATTGTACTACAACCACATTATTATCAGTGAACTGCACAAATGTAAAAAGCAGCAGCAAAAAAATGTGTTGGAAACACTGTTTCTGATAACTACAACACTTTGCCTTCAAATGGCTGTCAAAGGAAAGTTGACATTGTAGGTTAAAGGTTATACATTTTAATTAGTACATTTACACATTTTTTAATAAATTGAGAAGTCCTAATCTATCTTTTGTTGGCTTATTGGCTCCTAACTGAAATATTAATAGAAGTTGTATATTCTATTCTGAAAAGAATCCAGTCATCCTCGACATAGGCTGACTGCTGACAATATCGCATGGCCAGAAATCCTTCCAAGTCAATCCTGTGAAGCCACCTTTCATTTGTGTATAAGGAGGAAGAGGGTAGGCATACAGTATACAGACCTGGCTGCCTCCACTTTCATTTGCACACCAATACATTTGCAGCAGTTTTGAGAGCTGCTGCTTTGATGCGGTGTCTTCATAAGATAGCACACACAACCTAATTAACAAGACATAAGTAAAGCTAACTATGACCGCCTGACAGGTGAACCTATGCTTTCTTCGTCACAAAGCAGATTTCTTTCTGACATCCCTCAGCAACAGCTTTAGGCAGTCAAAGTACTGCTGCACTTCCTATGACCATATTTGGTATCGCAGCACTGCTGAAGCGTGAGCCCAGGAAAGGATCTCTGAGAAAAATGAGATCTCTTGTCTGTCGTCTAACAAACGAAAAAAATCTAAACGTTCTAGCTGAAGTGCACACGAATCGTTTGGGAGACAACAGCATCCTGCTCTGGTAATCGCGACGCTTTCATTCAAAGGAACTCCAAGACACGCAGCATCACGATTCTAGTTCCACACTGTCAACAGCCACAGGTGAGCACGTTTTCTAATTGGGAAAGCATCCATGCGTTGATTATTATTAATATCTCACCCGCCATACTTAAACAAATATGACATTTTTTTACGTGGTGAAATATGGCTAGAATGTCATGTTTTTAGTTGAGTGTAATTTTAATTTATTGCATGATAAAAGTTAGCTTTCTAGTAGGATACTAAATCAGTTTTATGCTGTCTAACGCCATTGACGTTTAATTAACTGCTCCTTTGAAGAATGAGTGGATGCAAACAACAATGTAGTCGGAACTATCACAGTATGTGCTACTTAGCATATAGTCATTTTCACTGTTAGTATGACCAACACTTTATTTATTTTTTGCTACAGATGTTGAGTTTTACAAAGTTAAGCAACATGTCTGCTGTGACATAGAAAAGAATACTGCATGCATGCGTCACAGTAAAGCTGTGCAATATTAAATGTTTGTTTATTATGTATTCATATTTAATAATTTTGTTATTAAATATGTTTGTGTTTATTTACTTACTATCTTTTAGCATACATTTGTAACGGTTAATGGGTTACACATGTCAGTAAGATAGAATGAACATCCAACCAGAAACAGCATGTCAACCTTGGGGTTTAGTGAACTTGTTTTGAATTCAGATATTATTTTGTAGTCTATAGAATACATTATGTTTTACATTGATTTACACTATTGTGAAAATAATTATATACATGTTTTTTACTTTCCTCACATAATCAGAAATACAACTATTGGTGCAGACCAGAGGAAATATGTAATTAGGCATTAGATGTATTTATTTTGTAAGTGTGGTCAAATACTTACTGTAAAGGTCTTGTAAGGTTTATGTTGTGACATTCTACCTGACAACAAAATAATGCTGAACCTGCAATGACGATGCTAGATCAGCTATTCAAAATTAGATCAAACCTTGTTTAGCAGTTGTATCATTCTGTTGTATCATAATGTAGATGGTTAAATATAGTAGAAAATAAGAATAACAAGAATTATTGACAATTCATGGCCATGTTGTATGTAGTTTAATGCTTAATTCTCAGTTGCAGAATTCAAGTCATGGACTGAGCATGTATTAAATGTTGGATCCATATTACTGTGATCTCTATGATTTTCTAAAATTCTCTATGATTCTCCTACTGTGATATTCTACTATACATTAGTTAAAGTATAGGGTAATAGTATAGAATATAGGTTATTTGTAGTCATAATAACACCATGTATTCGTTTGTTATACTTTACAGTCATTTCAAATTCTGGACAGTAATCACTTGCATCACTTAAACAGTATATCTACCAATTGGGTAGATGCATGTGTGGATAAATGTATGTGGGTAAAATTTGCAAACCTGTTAGTGTCATTTATGTATGTAGTGTTGTGGTGTTTAATGTTTGTCCATCTCTGGCTATGCAATTGTGTAGAAGCCCTTCAGCACACTGATTGTAATCGATTCTTGGAATGTTCTCTGAGTGAATGTCAGTTCATGTGTCAGCATTGGCCTTGTCAGCGTTTGAGAGAACATAGCGGTGACGGCCCCGGCTTCATCAGAGCATAGTGTATTATGTGTGTTATCTACAGGTGCATTCATGGTGGTGTGTCCACCTCCAACATTCATGTCGCTGGGAAGCTCCTTAAAGGTTTGACAAGCATCCTCAATTGAATCAGATATGCTCCTTAACAACAGTCACACAGATACGCTGACAGCCGTGCCATTTCAATTGTGACGTGTCTGCATGAGGCTATTAAGGCCAATGCATGTAGTAAGTCTAGAACACAGCATGGATTCCTTTCAGAACTATGCAATAATACAGTGAGATACAGTATATTCACATTTCTGACGGCTGTTGGTAAATTATATTCTACGAAAAACGGTGCATGTGTCTTTCAAACACAAAACACATCGACAAGAGGATGCATTCAACAACCTCAACATGAAGTTTTCACACTAAAACAGACAAGGCATTTGGAGTGGTCCTTAATAAAAAAGACAAATGACTTTCAAAGGTCCATCATTTACACCAGTCATTAGCTTTTCTGTCAGAGTCCCTATTGATTGGCTGCTTTCGCACTAAGCCTCCTTGGCTTATTGTTGGCTTATCGGAACGTTAATGAAATGACATTGATCGGGGCAATATTGAGCATGGTGTTCAACATAGCAGCCACTGGAGTAGCTGGATCTGGATTTATAGTAAAAGCAAACCATATATTGTAAATTGGTGACATGAATCAACATACTGTATATGAATCAACATAAATGGATCAACATTGTTAGATGTTGTTATGGTGTCCATATAAGAACGGTATTATAACACGCAATGTAATCTTCACGCACCCTCTGTAGAATTCTATTTACCTGGATTTACTAGTGCCTTTCCTTTGCTGTTACCATAGAGACACTCCATCCCCAACAGCAAGGCGCCTTTAGGCTGTCAGGCTCCTGGCACTCACAGAAGACAGACATTGTTGAGCAAGTCTTTCCCTGGCACCTCATGCTCGAAGCAAAGGGGGTGAAAAAGGACATTAACTTGGCTCAGACACTGTTCCCTTGGCAGCCAGCACCCTCATATACGTGGCATGTCACAGTGGTGTTGTCACTATGGCGTGATGACTGAGACCGAGTGAAATCCAGTTGGGGGAGATTCACTAGTGTAATTGAAATGAGCGCACCTGAAAGACATTAGCTGTCAACAGTCTGTGCTTCCAAGCCCAGCGATTGGATCTTTTAAGATGATGTGAAAGCTGAACACGTCCTTCACCCAATGAGTTAATTATCTTTCCTTTCCATTGTTGCCTGCTCTGACGGCGACTGGTTTATATTTTTCTGATTGAAACATTATAAACGAGAACATGCTTCCAGCTCTAGTGCTGTTTATTTTCCGTTTTATAGAGATGTAACAAAAGATACGTTTGCTGTCAAGTGTTGAAAAGCGTGTTTGTTCTTGCTGCCTGTCCATCTGTCTGACTGACTGGCTCTTCAAACAATTTCTCCATCAATCACTTTCCCTTTTGTGTGCTTGCATAGCTTTCTTTACAATTTTATGATTAAGTAGTGTTCATCCTCTCACACTGTCTACTGTGTAGCCTGCATTGGCATCAGGCAGGCATATGGTTAGATGGAGGCTCACCCGTACTCATACGTTATGAACAGTTCTGTGAATCTACAAACAGTTATATCAGTTAATAGCAGGGAGGGAATGATGCGGCCCAACCTATTATTTAAATCATTGACTGTCTAATTCTTAATGGTATATAGTTTACTACTCAATTTAATATGCTGTAGATGCTATTACCATTTTTGCTATCAATCTTTTTTGTTTGTTTCACTGTTGTCTGTGTTTGGCAGTGTTTTAGACATCAAAAAGTGGGTGGGTCTTGTATTATGTTCTATTGTTCATTCTATTTTAAGCTCTACATTGTTCATTATTCATCTACAGTGGTCAAAGGAGCATGGATAAACCCCATACTGGAGATTTATCATGTATGTTCAGAACAATAAGTCAAAGTTGTACGGCCTCTAGTAAGCAGACATATATTGAAGCCATTTGGGAAAGGTTGCTTTGATTGAGTAATACCTGTAAATGCAGCAATAATACAAACACACAAATCCTTTAATAATGATAAATGCTTTCCAGCATGTTTTTCCTGCATTCTGTCAGCGGCTCTGTTTCACTATTATTTTGCAGTTAGATATACCTGTAATCGTTTGGTGTCACTGCTGTTGAAGTCTTTGAGGATAATTAACATTTACCAGCTCCAATACTGTGTACACTGACCAACAGCAGAAGACAGTGAATATAATGACCTTTGTTTTTAGAGTTAAATGTGTGTAATGTAGCCTCTGTGAAGCATAAGATGTGAATAATGGCTTGGGGTTTAGTTTTGAAATCCTGTAACCTTAGACGTATCTCCCAATGACATGGTCTAGAACACCATTTTTTCCTGATTTGGAAACCCTGTCACAAAATAAATGATTGTGATACAAGAAAAACGTTATTTCTACATTTCATTAATGTCATTCTTTATCAAGTACTGTATATTTAAATACTGCAATATTTAGAAACATCCCACATGTTATGTTTAATAAAAAGCTATTTGTAACAGATCCCCTGTAACAGATCCCCCTTCCATTTTTGAATCACTCATCATACTTTTCTGAATATGTTTTGCAATACACTAACAGAAGCCATCATGTTTTTGTGTAGTTGTTTATTTTTCATCAAGCACTTTCAGAATTTGTGAATTACTATATAACTGACCACATAAAATGTGGAAGATAAATTGCAGACCATGCTGCCTGCAGACAGAAATAGAACACACCTTGTGGAAATGTATAATTGCATTAAGAGGCCTGAGGGAGGGTGATTGCAGCCGATTAGGGCAAAGGAATATCTTGAAACAACCTCACTGCTAGGCAATTGTTTTCATATTCATGACCCAAGAGGGCATGTTCATATGAAAGAGTTACCATTAGCATTGCACAGCGGTTTTTTGTCCTGACACTCAAAAATAAGTTAAATAAGTAAAAAAATGTTTGCAAGAAATGAACAACAGTATAAGACCTTAGAATATACAGTCATCCCTGAAACATGTCAGTTTTATTCAATACATTTTAATAAAGACAATTTAACAAATATATCAATACAAAAACCAAGGTGTTAATGTATTGTTAATACAATACAAATACAAATATAGTGAGAAAACTAAAACAGGTTATCCAGACTTGGAAGGTTATTGTATTTTGCCTTTGTCTTGTGTACAGGTAGTGCAAACATGACGGCTCTGCTGGACTTAAAAAGCAGTGTGCTGCGGCAGGTGCAGAGAAGCCAGTCTCTGAGGACCAGAAGAGAGCCGCCCCCATGCCCAAGCAGCACCACCACACAGTGTTCTGACCCCTTGCCTCATAGGTGAGTTACAGTATCAATGAGGATATCCAGGTGTGCTTTAGCCAGATATCCAGTACTGCAGCTTCAATTTACCTTAGAGTGAAGGGTCAAGGATAGTTATACCACAATTTGACCGTGTGTGTAACATCACCCAAAGTTCTGAAACCATGAGTTGGCTTAATGAGTGCTTCTGGTACTGTACTTTAGGTCGAATTTGCTGTTAACCTCCCCACGATTGGCTTACTCGGACATGTCATATCTCATGACATGTCAGAATTGCCACCATTTGTTGGAAGCGAAGTAAAATAGATTAGAGACTTTATTGGAATAAAATCAGTGCTCAGTGCTCTTTCTCATTGACATCCATTCATTCAGACAGTTTTTTACAAAGCACCTGAATATTACAGCAACTTCACTACAACTTCAAAACTGAGCAGTTCAAGTTAATTGCTGTGGCTTGGTAAACCCATAGAATTGAACCCCGGACCTCTTAGCTGAAAGAGAACTATGCTATCTTGGTGGTCTTGATAATTGAGCTGCCAATTTAGAAGTAGCATTTTATTATCTGAATCTGGGTTTTTCTCACTAATAAAGCATCAAACTCCCCAAAAAAGGTGTTGTAGCCTTTCTCTTGTCATTCTGACAGGCATTTCTGCTTATTCATTTATTCATTTTCACAAACCCTCCAGTTTCCCAAGAAGAAATGAATCTCAAAAGGAATCAGAATTTAAATGATACACCAAAACGCCAGTGATATGGCAGAGCTGTAGGCAATGATTATTTGCGTGTTACCATTCAGGACACATAATGGTTTCAGTAATTGGACCATATAACTGTATAATAATGGGACAGTGTCATTTTGGGGGGTACATTAAGTGGAGACAGTGCATCTAATAAGCATAATGATGGCCTTGTGTGAATGACATCAGCAATAATCCACGCCTGTTGGTCATTTATATTTTCTCCGCTCAAGAAGGCAAGGATCATTTCTGTGCCGCTAGAATGTTTTGTCGTAGCTGTCATTAGCTATGCAGACTTTATTCTGGTTGGCAGTTGCTTAGGGGAGATGTCAGCAGACACCTGTACACAGACACAGCCATGCTCCCAGAGCACTGCGCACATTGTCATCAGCAGTGTTTACCAGCAGTGTTTTATTCCCTGCTAGCGTATTAGCACGAGACATTGACAGGGCACTGCATTCACCACTTTGATTGGTAAAGACATTCTATCTCACTGACCTAAATACGTTTATTTATTCAATATTCGAATCTATCCTGATTATGTAACAATCGGATCAACAATATAGTCCATATTCAATTAGGGATTTGAGATAAGGATATGATGAAGGCACAGGTAGAATCGGTGATTCATAAAAAAATTTTTTTTTAAATTCCCTTTTGTTTTTATCAACATCAATAATGTGTGTTTGAATCTGAGGTTTCCTTGGCAACCTAAGCACAGGCTACCTCCATGTTGTGATGTTCTATGGGTAATAACTAGTGCATCTATTTAAAAACACGGCGGAAATGCTGTGATGCTGCTGCATGTGGTATATGACATTTCTTTTGTGAAGGTCTGGAGTGAGCTTGGAGAAGTGTTCTATTGAATCCATCAGCATTTCACCTCATCTGCATGCTCTGCCTCGCCCCCTCCCCCACTGTGCTCTCAGTGCCGCCCAGACCCCTAAGCACCCATCATTATGGGCAGGTACTCTCCTTCATTATCCATCCAGAGCCGATGCCCAATGGCTACACGATCATTGCATTAACGGTACGTGTGATTGAGGCTGTGATTCAGTGTTTGCCACCCGCAGTGGGTGAACCACAGTACAGACACCTTGATAAAGTCGCATGTGAACACATGGAGCTGGTATATTAATAACAATGTACAATTATTATTATACAGCGAAGTGAATACCGCATCTCTGAGATGCCCTGTTATTTCAATGCTAATGCACAAGACACCGCTAGCATAGGAATTAGCACCGGCCGTGGCGTCATTAGCGCACCGACACAGCGCTCTCACAGGATGTTAATTTCCTTTAATTACCTGTCGTCGTAGCGATACCGGCCCATGCTTTTCACACGATAGTTGCGTGTGCTGTGAATTGAAACTCAAAATTGTATGAGACTCTTTGGTGAGGTGTCACTGAATTAAGATTATATAGTTGATTACTACAGCAGTTAAAATTCAAATTGGCAGTGTTAATTTAAAAATTGTGTTATTCATGCGGTTATTCTCACTGCTTTGACATTCGTGCACTGTGCGAATAACAATGACACGTTGTAGGATATTTCAGCTGCCACTCTAATGTACTACACTATAATAAACTGTCAAGTCACATAACCATTAAACCACACTATGACAGGGCACACAGTTAGCATTATAACTAATGTCAATAAACTAATGTAGCACATACATACTCATAGTTTGGGAACTGTAATCTCCCTACATTTTACATCCTGTGTTGACTCTAATATGTAAATGAAAAATCAGCGGCGTGATTATTGTGCATGATTAACTATGTTAAATGGAACATACTGTAAAACAATATATTATATTGTAATGCAGGCAAATGTCAGGGAAGCTATCACAATGTGTGAGCTGAGAAACTATGCCTATATGTATCAATTAAATCCAACAGATAATTAACAAGATAGAAACAAACTAGACTTGACTTTATCTGATCTGATAAAGCGCCATAACTTCGAATTGGTTCCATTGACATATTTTGACATTTGATGGTTGTTGGTACCATACAAAGTAGACACATTGATTATCTTGAAATAGCTCATGAGATCATGTTCAGACTGGTGTCTAGCTTTTAAGAAAGCAAGAAAGGTATTATTTATAAAGGAATATAGAATTGAGGTAAATGTGCACAATGATATCAATGACGACAATGCTAACAGTCTAACCTGTCATGTTGATATTGTTTAAGTCTGTGCTTTCCTTCCATTCACTGTCTTAGTTTCCCCTCATTGAGGGGCAGAGACCACTCCCCTCAATGTCCCTGTCTAATGGTCTGTCTTTCTTTTTTACCGCTGTATTTAATCCCTTGTGTTTGTCCTGTCTTTGTGACCGATTGTCCATTGTAAATGCTGTTTTCTATTAGTACTGTTCTATGTGCCTTTGTAATCGCTAAAAGTGTTTCCTCTGTTGTGTGATTGTGTCCTACCCTTCCCTCCCTATATACAGTTTATATATATAACTTTAATACATTTTAAATTGATAAATTTTCTTCTTCTGAAGGTAGAGTTCAATAAATGTAGCAAACATACTAATCTGACATGAATTGAGGCTTGCTTGGATCTGCAGCTAGAATTTCGCCAGCCATACATTACTCCAATTTGACAGCATAAGCAACAACATTGAATCACACAATTTACTCAAAAATTCGTGTCGCCCCAATACACACCCCCAGGGGTCCCCTAAATGGCACATTGGACAATTACAATTACAAGCAAGCAAATGTCCATGGGAAGATTACAATTCTCATTCGCCGTCCAAAACAGAGCACAGCTGGCAATGCCGGGAGATAAACCGATCTGACCGGTCCCCACTGCGTGTCGCGTCAACAGAGACCTGTGCAGCTCTCAGCATGGCCGCCATTAGTCTTCATCAATACTTCAGGGGCTTTGCCATCCCCCGCTCTCCTGCCACGGGAGACCAGTGGGCGCTGGTTTGGAAGCGCTAATAATGGAGCGTGACGGAGCCGTGCGGACGGCTCGTCTGCATAATGTGACTGGATGGGGGGGGGGGGGGGGGGGGGGGGGGGG
>JAODTR010046593.1:0-18806 GCA_025399935.1 Amblyopsis rosae | reverse complement strand
GTTGAAGTCAAGCTGTAATGAACAGGGTGAACACATTCAGTAATTATGAACAGGGTTGGCAAGTAACTAATTACAAAAAACCAGTAACTGCAATCCATAAAAATTACCAGATTAAATATTAGAATCAGATTAATAAGAATACAGGTATTTTATTAATTAGATGATACCTTTTAGAACTACTTTCACATTTGAAAGGGACATTTGCAGAAGAAAAATACATTAAGCAATTGGCTGTTCTCTTATTAACATTTCATTAACATCAATCAATAATTGAAATTAAGTCCTTCTTTAATCGGATCCCATGAGCAACATTCACAGTCACACAAAATAATGATTTGGCAAGGCAACACAGTATATTGCTATGGATGGCATTTCAAAGAACAAAGTTTAAATTTAAGTTTAAGTTTAAGTAATCAGATTATGTCACAACATTTAGGTAATCCAAAATGATGTTACTGATTATAAATGTACTCTGGTAGTAAATGTAACAGACTACATTTAAAAAGTAGTAACCTTCCCAACCCTGTTTATGAAATCCTAACAATGTATCTACAATGAAAAACTGTTTGCTAGTAGCAATGTAGTTTGACACAGATATTTAATGACCATTTAGCCTAAGGCTCTCTTTTCCGATTAGTTCCATTTTAAAATGCAGTACTTTGGATCCTGAACGACTACAGTGTAGCTCCCAGTTGGATGATATAAACAAAGACTGTGATCCCAGTTGCCTTCATAGTTGCTGGTACCAGCAGATCAGTGGCTATCAGCAAATCCTCCCTGCTATAATTGGCGCGGTGGGAAATTATTTGTTTGACGGTAAATGTCAATGGCTCCATCGACTCCCATCCTCCTAAGTAGCTTCTGAGGACAATTTTCCTTTTAACGGCCGCTGTTGTGCCCCACGTGGGGTCGCTTTTAGACAGCAACCTCAACCAGCGGACAGGATCTTTTAATTTGTTACCACGGCTACAGAGGCTAGCTCTGCAGTCTCGCAGTGGCAGGGTCATGTAATCCCTTCATATTTGCATATTTTCCACCAAACATGAAAGGCTTGTTGGAGAATTTAAAGGGTGTTTCAAAATCTATTTCTAAAAAAATAAATCTATTTATCTTTTATCCTGATCCTGTTGGGTGATGGTATGTGAAAGCATGATCCACAAATTCTGAATTTTAAAATTCGATTTGGATACAAACAAACACGCATTTCGGGAGGGGGGGGAGAGATGTCTGTCACAAAATGAGTTTACAGTACACATGATAATTGATTATTAGTGATGGCATGTGGATGTACTGTATGTACAGTAAAAGGAATGCACGGTATAATGTGTATTCCTTTATTCCTCCCTCTCAAATTGTTATAGCTTACTTATTGCTTTTTATTTATTTCAAAAGTCCAGTCACACATTTATTAAGCAACACACGCACACTGCCAGTATAATTTCCTGTATCTCTCTCCCTCTCTCTCCCTGGCATATGCACGTATGCATGCACACACACACACACACACACACACACACACACACACAAAAACAGTTGAACTTCTAGGAGGACAATATGACTTGCTTATTAACATTCATCAGAGGTCTCCAATTCCAGAAAACACACACACACAACACACACACACGCGCACACACACCTACACACACACTGTCTCTCACACACAGACAATGGAGGAGACAGCTTAATTTATTTTCCCCTGAAGCCAAGCAGAGGACAATGAACAGCATAGCTTAGCTGGCTGTAGAATTTCTCCGCCACATGTCCAAATTATCCTACTGTAGATACTCACCCTGAGGTCAAATAAAGGTGACACAAAGTTAGCCATCAGAACAACATCTACACTACACACTGTCGAAAATGTATTGCTTCAAGTGGAACATGGATGTACTGTAGATTACTGCAATATACAGTACAGTGCAGGTAGACAGGTAAATAGACAGACAGGGAGGCAGACAGGCAGACAGACAGACAGACAGACTGATAGATTAATAGATTTAGTCCCGATGCAGCATTTAAATAAATTTTAGAACAATGTTGATTTCATGCAAATTGTGCGTTATGCTTTCACAAGAAAGATTAAAGCGCATTTACCCGTCTCAAGAATATGTATTGGCATGTATTTATAATAAGATAAATTCCATGAAGTTGTACCGTTTGTGTGTACCTGTAGAGGGTTTATTCTGCAGCAGGCTGTAAATAATTAAATAATTCTCTGAATAAAAAGGTCTCATGTCTGCCAGCTCCCGTCTCTGCCATAGATGGAGTGGATGCTGGTTGCCTCCTGACAGCGCCGAGAGCTGGCTAGCATACTGCGAGCTGACAGTCCAAAACATTTTACCTTAATGAAAGGCACCTATAAAAGTTTCCAGGTCTCGCCAGCAGCATCGGTCGCGGAGGGCGTGTTGCCCCCCAAGCATGTGTTGAGCAGAGCACTATAAGTGATGCGCTGCGTGCGCACTTAGCCTTGGTCTTAGCGTGTGCCACGGGCCCACTCCTCAGGACGAGGGCAACCGCAGCTCGCAATTAAGCTAGTGAAGCTAGTGTCTCCCGTCGCCCATTGTGACCCCACGTTGGAGCAGGTGGCTTCACACATGACGCTGGAAGATGCGATTGGCCTCGCAGTCAAAGCTCAAAGAGTCAATCCAATCAGAATGAGCCCCTGTATTTTATTTTTATTTTTTACAGTAAGTCTGAGACGACTTCTTAGTAACAATTTATATGCAGGCCCTGGTTTAACTCATCTTTAATTCAGATAGATCATAACACGTCCCTCAAAATGATGGGCATCGCTTTTAAAAGATCTGCCGTTGTGGTAAATCAGATTATTTAAAATATTCCGAGCCCAAAAACCTTTGCATTTCAATATGTTTTGATATCAATATTCACACATAAAACAGGAGCATGTTGCACTATAACAGAACTCAGACCCCACTCAACAAAATGGAGGATGCGAGATTTCCTTTGGCTAACCTAGATACAGTATATATCGGAGACAGTGAGTTGATGAATACAGTAAGTTGAAGGTTAAGAGAATGTGAATTTAAGGTTAGTTATATCACTGGAGGGGTTTGGAGGCCCAAACAAATGAGACGAAGGAGAACTTGGAGGAATGTGTTTTTAGTATTATTCCAGAGAGCAGCCATCATTGAGTGTACACAAATACAAACAACAACTGACGGGGAACAGAGGGAATACAGCTCAAGACAATAATCAAGTCAATGGGGAAGACAGACAACCGGGTCTGGAACAGGAACATGATCCCGATCAAGGCTTTTTGCTCCCGATGTGCCGATACGTGTATTTTCCTACAGCGAATACTACAATTGCACAGTGCATTTAAGTTGCTCAACTAAATCCAAAGTATATGCTTGACCATTTAATAGCTCTGCAATGCATTACGATATTTTAATTTCATTTTAATTAATTACTTTTCAGAATAGAAACAGAACAAGTTATTTTAATATGGCTCTTATCACAGTAAACATTCCAAGAAAACAAACTAAAATATGTTTTTATATATAGCGCTTAGTGCAGCATTGTTGTAATAGTGATGGTGTAATAGCTTACGCATTAAATAAATAGCTGAACTTTCACAGTCTGTAACATTCAGCCACTATTGACAATAACTGCAGACATTGGAGCCTTGTGCTGCTACAAATTGTTCTCTCCGTTTACAGCACCTATACGTAACACGAAGAATCACACGTAGACTCTTAATAAATCAGATATCAGATATATCTCACATATCGACCCATTAAAAAAATGTCTTCAGCCCGGACACCGATCTGTGAGATTGGATCGGTACAGCCCTAAAAAATAGGTGGAACAATAATATCATCAACTCTGAAATGGAAGCAACAGCGACCGCAATGCAGAAACATGGAACACGAGGACAACGCTGACTTCAAGGCCGTAGGACGGGAACACCAGACTGTTACAACGGAAAACAATGTACTCGCCCACGATTGGCTAAGATGACAGCAGCAGACCTAGAGGAGGTGAGAGGAGAGAGGAGGAGACATCCCTGCGGTGACGGACGCTTTGCTGTGCGCCTCGACGTGCGTCTCGATTGACGCGCTCGTATCGGGCTAAATCAGTCGAGCTCCTTTTTACGATTTGGAGAGCGCCATGGGCCAAGCCTGTCCACATGAATAATGCTTAGCCCAATATATGAGCTACACCGTGTTCTATTATAGGAGGTTCAGCCTCTGCATTTCCACACGTCGGCCTCAAGTGTGATTAACTCCACTGATCTGCTGTGAGCCGATGGACTACGTAACGCTGTTACTGGCTCCAGGAGTGTCTGTGTGTGTGCGTGCGTGCGTGCGCGTGTGTGTGTATGTGTTGCACTTAACCACGTGCATGGGGTTATGCACGTGTTCAAATGACAATCAATTACATTCCCATTCATATCGCAGGGATCTTCTAGAACTGCGAAAGGTTATCTTAATAATCTCTGGATTTCCTGAATACCATGTAGAGCTAATAATATATCTTACACGTTGTTACTCATCTAAAAACTACAATATAAACATGCGTCGTTGTGCACTGCTCACGACAGTGCTAAGATGTGATTAATACGCTAGAGAAATGAATAGATCACACGCTATTAGATGAACCAAGGAGCCAGTCATATGTCTTCATCTCTCAGACCATTAGCCCCGGCAGCCAGACAGAAGTTAGCAATTTATCAATTTGCGGTGGCTCGTATGATCCGTCCGGCTCACGAGGCCTATGGTCCGATGACAACCTTGTAAGTCCACCAATGGGCTTAACTGATGAATACCACAGGAATACAGGAGCCCACTCCCACAGTGGTAGTACTCGGAAGGCCACGGCACACAATAGAGACACATCAAAACATCAAACAAATACAGAAGAAACAAATACTATACAGACTACACAAAGAAAAGAAAATATCAGGAGTGGAATAAGAAGGGAAGTAAGATAGAAAAGAATGAAGGAAATACAACAACAATGTTCTCAAAGCCCTCATTTAAAAGCACTGTAAAATAAACATGAAATGTTTGAATTCACTTCTTTTCTTCGAACCTTTCCCTGATCCAGCCTTACTGTGGTACCACTGTTCTGCATGTTTGCCGCTGCAGGTAACTGTCATTTGAAAGACACGAGACAGATTCCATGATGATAGCATATAACCCGTTCAAATGAATATATTCATGAATGTAGGGGTCTTGCGCGCAGTGTGTTCTGCGTGCATGTTTTAAGCTGTGCTTCGGTGGATTAGAGCCAAGCTTTTTTAGCACTGGGAAAAGGTGGTTCATATATTCACAAATACTGATTGGACCATATGACTAAAATCTGCTACAGGGTGGTATTTATGTTAGATTATTTTGGATGAAATTGTCTTCTAAATGATACACAAATATTTTAGTTTAGTTTTAGTTAGTTTAGTTATATTTTGTATTTGAAACCATCAGAAATGGTTCCCTCAAGCTGTGTTATATCATCAAACAAAGGATCAAGACAAACCCTCAGAAACTGACAAGCATGCAATTATACTATAATATATATATATATATATACTATTTTATTCACTGCAGGATTTTTGTGTTTTTATTTTGACCTGCTTTTAATCACTTTGTGATTGTATGTCTGTGAATAGCGCTATATAAGTAAGCGTTCCTACTTGCTGTACTGTATACAGTATGTGTCAGTGTGTAGTGCAGTGCGTGTGTTGATGGTTGCCTCACACCAGTGTGTAAACCTGAGATGTGTCAGAAAGACCTTAATGACTAGTCTGCATAATTTAATGCCTTATCTGGTCGTGTGTGTGTGTGTGTGTGTGTGTGTGTGTGTCTGTCTGTCTACCTGTGTGTGTGTGTGTGTTTGTGTGTACCTGTGTGTGTACCTGTCTGTGTGTGTGTGTGTGTGTGTGTGTGTGTGTGTGTGTGTGTGTGTGTCTGTGTACCTGTCTCTGTGTGTGTGTGTGTGTGCATGCGTATGTCCAGGTGGGAGGACACACTATGTTGCCGATCAGGTGGATGCCCCCAGAGAGCATTATGTACAGAAAGTTCACCACGGAGAGCGATGTCTGGAGCTTTGGAGTCATCCTGTGGGAGATCTTCACCTACGGCAAGCAGCCATGGTTCCAACTGGCCAACAATGAGGTACAGCATGGTCTTAGGGGACTTTGTGTGTGTAATTGTAAAATGTAAATGGGATCGCAGATCACCACGTTTCCACCACAGCTCACTGGTGTCAAAAACAATTTGTAAATATAGTGTGCATAAAGGTATATGAGCTCAGTGGCTCCTATTTCAAACCATACCAAAGGTTTAAAACCAAAGCCACAATATCTTCACACTATTGTACATTTAATAGCCTTTCTTGTTTTCTCTCAAGTGGACACTGTGATGTCATCTATAAGCAGATATCTGCATATGATCAAGTGGACACTGTGATGTCATCTATAAACTGATATCTGCATATGAATGCAGAGTTTGTAGATTCAGGTTTTTCAGAAGCGTCCTGTTATCTATTTGTGGTCTTTGTAGTCCAAATGGTATTGACCAATCATGTTTGAGTGCTATGGCTGCATGCAGATTAGCAATCCATGTGAAGAGCAAATGAGGTGGAACCCACTGGTTGAAATAGAATCTCAGAAAAAATTGTCTATCGTCTGATGATGATGTCTGATTTTGTTCGCTTTGCTCAACTGCAACTCCACGCTCATGTCTGAAGTGGCTAAACGGATTGTAAACACTGTTATTTCATGATTTGGAAGTGATTATGGAAAAGATTAGAAAAAGATCTGTTTGCTGTTTACTGGCCATGCATTTGCTCTGCTCCAGACAAACTAAGAAAGCACTAATTGTGCAATGTTTTTTACAACATGCTCTGACAAATTCCAATCTTTAAATGTTTTAAAACTAATTTCCAACTGTGCAGTCAAGCATTTTGCATTTGTTTATAATTTTGTAAAAATGTAATTACATTCACCTTTACTTCATGTGAAACATTTTAACCTTAACATAATGAATTGACACACTTTATAACGGAAAACCTTACATTATCACTTCCAGCAGAACCCAGTCAATTACAGCTCTGGCAGATGAGCTTATTTTCAGGTAAAACAGCTTTTAAAATACAACTGGCTCTTTCCCTGACACAATACAGTCAGATGACCCTCTTGTCCCTAAGAGAGTGACATGATGGCATTATGTAATTAAAGCCTTGCGGCTGAATGAGCTAGGTTTTAAATGTCTCTTGTCACATGAGACATTGTGACAGACAGAGAGAGAGATTGTATGTGTCTGTGCAGTGGGCTTTTAACCGTGTGACAGTTAAACTGTATAATGGAGATCATTCTTAACAAACACCAAGCTGAATGCTGAACCCTTAACCTTTAACTTGCGTGACTCGTTCATGTAGCAACAATATCTTGCCATAAACTGTTTTGACAGCGCACAACACATATCCGGGAAAAGTACTGCTGAAAACTGCTGATTCATATGTGGTAGCATTTATTAGAGGGGACAGGACAACCAATATTTAGACTCACATCATCTTCATGTCATACTGGACTTAGACTTTGAGTCTAACCGATCAAAAGAACAGCATCATGCCTGCAGTACCACAAACCTTCTAAATGTCAGTTTCAACAGCATAATGACAATGAAACAAATATATAACTAATGTGCCAATATAGCTCCAAAGGAAAATAAAAACATAAACACACAAAAAGGCAGATGAATGCCATTGTCACTTATTTAGCCTAAGGTTGTTGCTGGTACAAAGCTATGTGTTAATTGCTTCACAGTTAAGGCCGACACTGCCCAACAGGTTGAAGATGTATTATATGTATTGTTGATGTGCAGACTGAACACATTGTATTCAGTGAGTTGCTGTAAACCTTAGAATATGTGTACACATGTACAGTACACAAGAGTATATGTAATATGGGAGGACACATTTATGTAATAATGTCGCAACGTAAATATTTACATTGACTGGTTTAAGTCCACAGGACAATGTTTAAATTGTTTTTTTTTCCCACATTAGTTGGCTAAACCAGAAAGTAACCATAGAATTTAGAGATCCAGGTCACTTTGAAATGAAAGCTTACAGTAATAAAAACATTTTTATGAAGTTGCTGCAAATCAAAATGGAGCCTATTTTGATTGATGTTTTTAATATATTAGTATGACAGTACTTGCACAATATCAATATGAATCTCATGCAGAGGCAGAGCGGCAGGAAATTGGCATTTTCTCTATCCATCATCCTGCGGAAAAACTCAAATCAAACATGTTGGTTCAGGCAGGCCACGGAAGGAAACACCTACTTGGCCCTTCTTTTGAAAACCCGAAATAAGCCAGTGATAATTGTTCGCTTGCATACTGCTTTATGTTATAATAATTTGCTTATAATAGACAAGAGTGGCCTGAATTAGAGCCATGTAGAGCCAAGAGAGAGTAGAATTAGAGCCATGTAGAGCCAAGAGAGAGTAGAATTAGAAGAGTGTGTAGAATGTAGAAAATAGTAGAAGAAGTTCGAAATTCTCAATGGTCATGTCATTCATGTGTTGGCGGGCAATTCTGATAAATACAGATACATCACTGCAATTTTTTGTGATTAGTAGTCAATAAATTCATCGATTTATGATTTATAATACATTTAATAGGGCACTTCTAGTATTAACGGCTAATGTCCGGGAACTGTTACGAAGTTGCACGAGCCACGATTGCTGTTAAAAAAAATTAAATGAGAAAAAAAAACATTGACTGGAACGGAGTTGACGCGACTCTGTCCTACATGGCTCTGGTCAGAACGCATTCTGTTATTGTCTCTTTTAACTTTTGCTCGTCATCGCCCCCTGCAGGTGATAGAGTGCATCACACAGGGCCGTGTGCTGGAGCGCCCCAGGGTCTGTCCTAAGGAGGTGTACGACATGATGCTAGGCTGCTGGCAACGAGAGCCCCAGCAGCGCCTGAACATCAAGGATATTCAGAAGACGCTGTTCGCCCTGATGAAAGCAACGCCGGTCTATCTGGATATCCTGGGATAGCCTGGGAAGGAAAAGCAATGGCGCCGTGGGGAGATTGGACCCATGGATATAACTGAGCTGAACCGGGTGGATTATTCTGACTGGAGTCCAGTGAAATAGACTAAATGAAGTAGATTGGATTTTCTTTGTATCTTTGTCAGCACGTTATAGAATGGCGTAGTCTGATGTGGACTGAATGAAACTATATTGGATCACATTGCACTGTAGTGCAATTCAATCAAATGGAGTAACAATACCATAGATTTTAGGTGGATTGGTCTGGCTCAGTCTTTTGTTTGCTCTAATCTTATCTCCATTCAAATGAAGCTAATTTGACTACACCTACACCATTGGACTGCATTGGATGGTATTGGCCTGGCCTGGTCTAATTTAATGTTTGAATGCTTGTTTTTTGTTTTTTGGCCACCTTTTCTTAGCTTGCAAATACTTTATCAATCTTCTTCTTCTTTTTTTTTTTACCTGCTCTCCACTAGTGCTGCCCCGTTCCTATCCTAAACAGCCCAGGTACTACTTGCCTTCGGCCATTTTAAATACCCCTGTCCTAATTAATCTTTCTGGATACAACCTGGCTAACAGACTTGATCGGCAGGCTCACCTGTTTTATTCACCGTGGCTTCTCTGGGGTAAGAATGTGGGTTTCAGGACTTCCACTGGAAGCAAGCAAAACACTAGATTGTGGCGTATATTAGGCTCATACATACTTAGAACAGCTGCTTTGACAAATCATAGAATCTATTACATAATTCAGTATAGATGCGTGCGTGACAAAGCCCGTCAGTCTACAGTATGTCTTCTGTGTATTTGTCTGAGGTTTGAGGGCTTGTATACTATACAATACAAATGATTCCCTGCTACTCTGTGTTAGGACTCAGATGACTCAGTTCAGGTATGATCAAGGGCTTGGTCTGTTGTATAATAGGGACACCATTCCGCATTCAACTAATCCAAACAGTGTACACTGTAAACTAAAGGCTTACTACTTGGATGGTTGAACGCTAAATGAGACTGAAGTTGTTGCACGGTGGCAGTTTAGTGTCAATTGGATTCTTCCTGTGTCACTAGCTCAGTAAAATGTAATGACAAGCAAGGATCCGTATAGGCTGATACAGCTAATGTGCACGTTTTACAAGATAAACATGCATTCTAGCCAATAAAGGTGACCTGGCAGTTTAGCAGCACGTGATGGTGTAAGGGTTTGAGAGAACCTCAAAGGAAGATGAAGACAAACAATCTCAACAGATGAATCTTGTAATCTGATACCCCAGCCAGCCACATGCCAACTTTATTCACCATTAGCATTTGGAAAATGTAACTTCACGATCAATAGACAGAGTACTTGTTTGGCTGCCCCATATTTATTCGGGTGGTCTCGGGACTCGTTCACCTTTACCATACCAGGATCCGACCTTACAATCCTGAGCCTAGAAGCATGGCCCAAGTGACTGTATGTCGCCATAGCGATGGACCTAAGTGCCTCCTACTTCTTTCTAAATAACAAAACTCACTGAAACTAGATTTCAAAATAAAAGCACTTTTACATTTTGCATTTTGTTTACCTGCGAGAAAATGTAAATGAGCTGTAAACTTCTCTCCTCTTTCCTATAAACAATCTACTTTGAGCACTGTCGATAAACCAAAAAAAAGAAAAACATACAAAAAAAGATACAAAACAGGAGTAAAATGAAGAAAACGGAAAATACTCATAAAATCCATTGAAAAAACTTTTTATTTCGTTTGCAGCTCGGCAAGAGGATCAAACTACGGTACCCACGGTGATTTGTTTTCTTTCTTCAGTTTCCTTTGACAAACTATATATATACAGTATATATACTATATTTTTTATTTATTTTTATTTTAAAGTGTGGACCTCTGCCATGCTCCAAAGCCATTGGAACAGTCTGTCAACATGCAGAAAAAAATAACTAATAACCACTTAAGACAACACCTGGCTGGGAGAAGGCCTTTAAGGACGGTTGATGGAAACCTGAGTGCTCTTTGGATGGTTTGGAATTACCCATGCTCTGTTTCCAGGAGATCACTGGCTAGAATAGCCTTACAGCAAAAGACGTTTCAGAACTCTAAGAGAAAACAAGAGAGTAAAAATGAACAATAACTTGCTTCGTTAAAATGAATGTATATAATGTACATTTCTATGTCTCAAGATATGTTAACTTATTTCATTTTTCCAGTTTAGATTATTTTTAGCTTCTTGATGTGTTGTTATATGGTTAAGTGAAAGCCAATAGATATTTTGATAATTTTTATTTCAAATTGTAATTACTTATTTAGTTATTCTGGTCATGCAGTGTGTCTGTTGCCATTTTAACAAAATAATCTCCATATAGATAATTTGCATTAAATTCATTATAATTTAATTTTGAAGATGTGATGACAATGTATGAGTCAGGGTATTACTGGATGTAAAGTTAGATGGCCAGCGTTTCCTTGCCAACCAGTGTAGGATTTCAGCATCACACATTATATGTTTTATTGATAGTCTCTTAACACTTGGGTATAGATTCATCTTGTTTTAATTGTCTTTCCAAAGCAAAACATTTTCATTTTTTTATTTTTTTTATCAATTGTTTTAAATGTTAACCGCATATGGACGTTAGCAGCGCTAGCTAGATTCTGAAATGATCAATTGTCACTGCCATGTAGACAGCCATCTTGATGAGCAACATCTTAACCGACAAGGCGTCTCAGAAGGCAACCGTTAATAACTCACTGAGTATGCCCCTTGAGGTTTGCGTGCACTGTTGTACGCTAAAGAGATAGTGTGAGCCCCATGAAGCTCCAGAGCTCCTCGATAATACTATGTTTTTAACGGTTCTCAACCTCACTATGGAGGCCCTGAGCTCCATAACAATGATCATCGTTGGCAGAGAGGAAAATTAAGTTCCATAAACGATTGATACTTTGTGGGGTCTGTGTGCACCCCTGGGACAGCAACCATATCTGACGTGTTACCTTATCTATTGGCGTTATTCAAAAAGTTGGACATTAACTACCTATTTTAGCTATATATTTTATGGCATATTTGAGGAATAACATAATTCGTAAAAAGAATGAAAAAAGTTAACGTTAACTGTTATCAAATATTTTATATAGAAACTCCTACTTTTCTCCACTTGTGCTGCCCGGCATGTTTTTAAGATATTTGTATGGAATTTCAGTTCAATAAGGTGTTTTAAAAGGTATCTGGTTTGCATTGCCTTCCAAATGGAACAGCCTTGATGTTGGGTTTGGAGTGTGCTTACTGTCTCGCAATGTCAGCATTAGAAATGCAGAGAATATTTACTTTTTACCTGAATATTTCACGTAAATACTGCATTTAATCCCAGCAGGATCGGTACTGCGTTTATACAGTTCCTCAAGCAACCACAACACGACTCCACAACTCTAGAACATTGCACATATTTATTTTTGTGTGTCTAACATTAGCCTACCTATGGGAAAAGTTGTTTTTTTTCCACAATCTTGGAAGGCACTCATACTCTGTGAAGCTTGATTACAAGACTATGCCTGATAATAGCAGTGATTACTTATAACAATATTATTATCGCCCTACATTATATAATGTAGTCCCTCGACTGTAACAGTTTCCCCTACAGTCATCATGCACCTGCTTCTGTGTTTGCTTCTGCAGAGAGCTAGTTACCATTATACAAAGAAATCCATGCCCTTGCACTCATGCCCGCTTGTACTGCTTGGTCCAGAGCTGGGTTGACAGATCAGTGCAAAGATATTCTATTCTGATAGGTTCAGTGAAGAATCTAAAATCGGGTCAATAGAAGTACTGGGTCTCTTATAACCCCCGTAAAAAATTATACATGCTGGCTGGAATTAGGCCAGTTCCACATGGAGATCCATAATAAAAAGCTAGCATGCATTGCTATTGTATCAGGCTGCACAGCATAATATGTACAATGAAGAAAACACGGGATCAGTTTCACAAATAGCCGTTTGATGCTAATACAATTACTTAGTTACCAATGGAACAAAAGAAAAAGGTTTTAATCGTACAGTAAAGCTGTAATGAAGATATATGATGTGTGATATATGAAATTGTCTAGTTAGGGCCCTAAGCTAAATGTGAATGAGGTGTAGACAGCTGTCCATTTAACGCTATTGTGTAGAACACTGGTTTTGATGCTATGTGTGCATTGCTTCTCTTTAGAATGCAGCGTGTGTTCAAAACCAGGCTCAGATAGTCAGAATTGAACCACCCTATATTTGCATTGGATTTAATATACAAGGATCTGTCAAGTGGTTTCAGCAACTTGCCGTCGGGCTCGTCCAATATCAGTTTAATGACATTTAACATTATGATATCTGTGTTTAATGTTTCTACATTCCATCTCCTATACACAATCAGTACATGTGTTTCGTCCATTGTCTCCTGTGCTACTCCATGTTAAGTCCTTGTATGTTGTGTGGAATAGATGTTCAAAATAGAAATGTCTAACGTGAATAACCTATCCACTTTTTCTCTGACAGGTCGCTTCCTACAAACAGGGTCTATGATTGCTTTTGGGAGCTTTTTAATCGGTGTTGCCATTGCTTTAGTTTGCTGTATTTAGTGACGCCAATAAAAAATCAAATTTAAATTTATTTGATCAGTTTTACTACTAGTGGAGTCCAGTAGCACAATTTGGCGAAGAAAGACTTGTGTTACAGGACTGCCTAAATAAATAAATATGTTATATGGTATCCTACTTTACAGTACAGAAGATACAGAATAGCTTAGTCAGATGTCAGGGAATATCTGACAAAATGTCCATTACTTTTATTTAACATATTCACAAATCTAATCATCATAACAAGTGTTTTGACAGTTCAGAATTCAGAAGATTTCCATTACCGACACATAAGAATACTGTAATCGATTCATCCATGGACACTACTACAAAGACACACACGTTGGGGGGAAATTGTAAACTAAGCTACTGTCTTGTGATTGCAAAAGGTCCCTCTCTACTGTAACCTATCTATATGATTTTAGTTTCCTTTTTTCCTGATTTGTCTTGTTTCCTTGCTCGCTTTTATGGAGCACTAGTATTCATTCTCGACCTGACCTGTAATCCTCCCTGTCTCTCTATTGCCCACCTTTCTCCTGTGTTCTGCAGTCTCGATAATAGTTCAATTCTAAATGTGAAAACCATCATTACTCTTGAGTCAATGTCTTACTCTCCTTTACTCTCTCGCACTCTGTCCTTTTCTCTGGGTAATGTGTTGTATAACGACGTCACCATAATATAATTTATAACTATGTATTAGAATAATTTGACAACTTATAAAATGTCTTTTTAAAAAACTGAGATGTGGGCTGAACTTTTAATAAGGCGGTTCTGTGTGCGCTTCCTGGACTTCAAATTAAAAGTTACTTCGTCTTTAAGTGGTCTTTTTCTCCATCTCATTCACTCAAACAAAACATGGCATCTTCCATCTGATGATATTTCCAGTTATCAACATATACGTTTATTTTAGACATATGCTGTAATGGGTTATATTATTGTGCATGTACAGGAAGAATGTACTTGGCAATACATTTACAATATCTCTCCGGAGCCCTTTTTGGTCTGATTATTAGTGATATTAGCAGCTACAGCATATACAGTATGTTTACATACTACAGTAGATTATAAAACATATACTATACTTACATAATGCTAGACATTTCTTGACATGACTTGATAGCTACCTTTAGGCAAACTACTGTAACTATGGTATCTGCATTTATATGTTCTACATCAATACACAGCCATGAGAACTTGTTACATATACAGTATGTTGTTTACAGTAGCGACTTGCAATAGAGAGCCGAAGTGACTTCGGCGTTATGGGACCTTATTTTGGAAAAAACGTGTGAAGAGAGAATACATTTATTTATAGATCCCGTTTGAATTGTGACACGAAGTACACATGATGTGTGTCTATTTAAAAGATCATTATTCAAGTCAAGAACATTGCAGTTGTGAAACTATAAAGTAATCTTTAGTTTTGTGTGTAACCGCTCTACAGCTTTCGTCTAGCACAACACACGTCACCAAAACAATAATTTCTTCGGCTTGAGGATTGTGGCACGAAAACGTCATGACACTTACGCTACACAGGCTTTGTATTCTTACTAATTACATATTTTCACAGTCTTATACTTAAGACTAATACTTACATAAAAATTTTCTTTTAAATAGTCAAACATATGTGTGTTTCGTGTCACAAAGCAAACGGGACCTGAAAATAATTGTATTCTTGCCGTTGACTACCATACATATTTTTAAGGTCCCATAACACGGAAGTGACTTCGGCTCTCTATAACAGCATGTCAATATCAGTGAAAACATTCTGTTAGTATAACATTGACATCAACATGTCATCAGGGTGTATTACAATAAAACCTCCCACAATTAACATCCCATTAATTGCCAACCGCCAATAAATGACAAGAAGAAGTAGAAGAAGAACATCCCATTAACATGTAAGTCAAATTATTATGGTTTATTTTTATTTATGTTTTAGACAGTATCCGGCCAAACGTTTTCCAGAGGCATCCTGCATTTTGTTGTATACTATTCGCCATATGTCAGATCTGATGGATGTTTTCCCCGCTCGTGGATTAGGGGAGGGGCTGGTTTTCTGGTTTATTCAAAGCCCATGAAGGATGCAATAAAGTAAAGTATAGGGCAAAACAGTAAAACAGTAAAACAGGAAGAAATACAGAACGGTTGCCTCATTTGTCTGAACTATTGGCACAGGAAAAGGAGAACTGTTCCAATGCAAATACATTAATAAGTTGGAATGACTTGACATGCATTCATTAGTACATTTTAACAGTCACTGTGTTGTGTGTTATGTCTCCAGTTAATAATAATAATAATAATAATAATAATAATAATAAATGTAAATAAAAATAACATTTAAATAAATGTATATAGCACTTTTCTTAGTACTCAATGCCACTTTTACAGAAAAGAGCACAAAGACTAAACACATTTTAATAGTTAAGACAATAATAAGAATAAAATACTTAGAAACAAAAACAGGGGAATCCAATAATGTTATGGGAGTTTAGCTGGCGAAGGCAAGCTGAAACGGATGGGTTTTGAGAGCCTATTTGAATGGTAAATGGACTGTTTTTCTACATGGTTGTATCTGCGGACCTGAGGCCACGGTTATGGGTGTGGTGTGGTACGAGCTCAGATAGGTATGGAGGAGCTACTGTAGATTCTTGATGACTTTAAAAGGTGTGAGTCGTATTTTGCATTGAATCCTACATCCATGGACACTACTGTATAGGATGTATAGGTTGTATAGGACAGGAATGATCGGCGGTGGGTGGAGCATGAGAGCAACAGAGTTCTGGACATTTTGAAGTATATTGAGGATTAAAGTGATGTGTACTCAATGAGAAGCTCATATCACAACACAGCCGGCTGCTAAAGTCACCCCTGAAGTGAAAACATCACAGTGCTTTTCTATAACTACTGTAGCTTGACTGTTGACATAACTTTATATTAATTACAATCTTATCGAATAATGTAGAAAGTTACCTCATTAAAAATGTTCCAGGGGCCTAATCTGTTTTATTTCCTCCTATTAGAATATACTATTTGGTCTGTAAGATTATGCTCTCATTCCATCAAGAATATAATGTGTTCTCTATGGGCATGTTTGTTTGCCAAGATGTATTCCAGGAAATTCTCGACTTTTTCCCCAGCTGCAGAGTTGAGTGCTTGTGTGTGCATGTGCGGTGTGTGTGTGTGTGCATAGGTGTGATAAAATTATAAATCTTTTTTTTGTGTTAGGATTCAGTCTAGCTCCAACCTTTCTGCTCTGACACAATTCAATGACTTTACCATTACACACAGGACACACACCACTATGTGTTGGTGTGTGTGTGAGGTAGAGAGAGTGATAGAGCGAGACAGAGTGTATGTGTGATATATATATATATATATATATAGATAGAGAGAGAGAGAGAGAGAGTGAGAGAGAGAGTGAAATATATATCAAGTGTTGTTATGGAGGACAATTCCCTTGGTACAAACATGTTCTTCCCTCTCTTTCACGCCTCCATCTTTCTCTCCATGTGTAATGTTCTTCCATTCCCTCGCTTTCTCTCGATCTGTCGCTCTCTTTTATGTCTCGCCTCTGAATTGAGTCATTTCATTAAAACAGATAATTTCTTCTTTACTTTCTTCATCCTTATTTCTTCATATTTTCGCCCTCCTCCTCCTCCTCCTCCTCTTCTTTCCTGTATCCTCCACCCCAAAACCACCCTCTAATCCCTGCTCTCTCTGTACCTTCACCTCTCTTTCTTACACTCCTTCTCTTTTGTTTTTCTCTGCACATGGCGCAGGCAACTCAAATGCATCCCTGTAATAGAGATATATTTCCGTTCTCAGCAAAACCCTCTCTCTCATATTTCAGTCAGCTTCATCAATCTCTCTCTCTCTCTCTCTCTCTCTCTCTCTCTCTCTCTCTCTCTCTCTCTCTCTCTCTCTCTCAGTATCCAGACCTCAATCTCTCAACTCATGCATCTTTCATTCTGCAGTGAGTAGAAAGAATAATTTATATTTCATTTTCACATATACAGTATATGTGTGTGTGTGTGCGCGCCTGCACGTGTGTGTGTATGAATTTGTCCATTTCTTTATATAGGCTATTTGTATTGCAAAGTGCAAACAAACAAATACAGCTATGTTATGGCAGAGTAGTTCACGATAAATAAAACGTGTGTTTGTCATTTGTAATAATACAGGTGAGTTTTGGCAACTGGGTAGTATGCCTCTAAGAGGGCCGGGCTCAGGAGAGAGAGATGATAAGAGGAGGGAACGTTTGCAGAAAAACAGAAAATCAATTCCAGCAAATGTCAAAAGAATGTCTTTGTTGTGGCCAGAAAGAACATGCTTTCTGCTGCTGCCTATAATAAAAGTAAAAGCTTAAATCCTTTTCTCAGCTTAATGTGTTGCTACATTTTTATATTAAATGTAATTGAGCTCATCCAGAATGGACTGTGGCCATTTTGTGAGGACAGCTTTGAGCTAAACTACAACTGGGACTTTTAAAGGGAGACATTAATTTGTTTCTACTGTAATACTGTAAATTACAATTAGGTCAATTAGCAGATGCTTTTATCCAAAGCGACTTACCGTGTAGTTTGCCTCAAAGACTCGACTCTGACTTGAGACTTGGGACTCATCAACAATCTTAATTATATTTAAGGAAATGTCTGACACGCTAAATGTCATTCCCTCCATTATTATCATGCTTAACCTACTTAATTTTCTCTCTCGTGGACACGTTTCAATGCCTAGTGGACATGTCGGTTATTTCATGCAAGATCATATGCCTGTGATTTATCGTTGTAGTTTTAAATCTACGTCATGCACAAACATTGAAGCACAATGATGATGCTTTTAAAGCAACAACATATGATCATATACGGCACTTGATGTCGCACTAAGCACCACACATATCATAACATACATGTTTTAAATGCCTTGAGTGCATTAACCAATTCAACATCATTTCCTCAGAAGACTAGAACATTTCCTGGTTGTTCTGATGAGAAAAACACAATCAGGACACGAATTAGGCCTTAATGCAGGACCACATCATTTTGGACAACCAGCCTCTGTATATATTGTAGATGTGTGTTCATGTTACAATCAAAATATAGTTATTGTTTGTAATGTCAAACGGGTGGCAGCGAAGGTCAGGGACCTCGACGGACCAGACCCGGGCGGCAGAGGCTTGCTCTGGGGACGTG
>JAODTR010046572.1:0-18808 GCA_025399935.1 Amblyopsis rosae | reverse complement strand
CCAGTCAGAGCTTTCCAATGTGGCTCGGGAAAGGGAAGTTTGGGGTCCCCTGCTGGAGCTGCTGGAGCTGCTGCCCCTGCGACCCGACTCTGGATAAGCGGATGAGGATGGATGGATGGATGGGTGTAAGTTAAACTCACGTTTAAATGCAGACCTCCAGAAAAAATTATACTGCCTCTAGAACCCCCATTTTTCTGTCTCATGTTATTAATAAAATAAGGTAGAAATGTGGGGGTTTGGGAAGAGCTATACAGTACGTAGCAGAGTTGAGTACAGTAACTCTGATACAAAAATACAAAAACGTTTTTATTTAATTATACATTATAATTATTACAGTCATTTGCTGTGCTTTATCATTTATATCTTTAATATTTTATTTACTTTCCTATTAAACTAGACTAACTCAGTAACGTAATGTGATAAAAAAAATCGTAATGATTGAAAGCGGGAAACAGGATCTGATTAATGTGGTATGCTGAGTCAAATATTTTTCTCCTTAAACTGAACTACTTGCCTGAGGCAAGTGTGTGTGTGTGTGTGTGTGTGTGTGTGTGTGTGTGTGTGTGCGTGCGTGCGTGTGTGCGCGTTGCTCCACACATCTTTAATTAGAGCAACGGTAGCTGTAAATCACTCCTTATGGGGAGAGGCCCACAGTGACTCGGCATTGCTGTTTTCACACACACACACACACACACACACACACACACACACGCACACACACGCCTCCGCAATGTCTGAGCTATTTCTGTGATTGTGTGTGTGTGTGTGCGTGGTGATCGTGGTTTATGTTTTTGTGGATGTGCATGTCTGTTTTCTTTTGTGTAGTTTTTCTTTGTTTGTGAGCGTCTGAGAATACAGTAGTGGTGAAAGGGTTTTGGAACTGTTGACAGTGCTGTTTGCCTAAACACGACCTATTACATTATTTGAGAGTCTCTTAATTATCAGAATTTCAATATTCCAATCATTAACCACATTATTTTGCTCCTTGGTACTATAACATACTCTTTTTGCACCCAGCTAATTCCTTTATCTCATTATCATCTAATGAGACAATAATAAACAAGAAAAGCTGTGCTAAACCTGATTATGTTGGCTATTGGTGTTAAATGATTCCATCTGGTGAGTATCTGTAATGTTGACCTTCAGTACTCACTGTATACCAAATAATAATGAAATATTAGTGCAAGTAGATGATGCAAGTACAGAGTAGAATATACTATCACATTATGGAGAATCACATTTGGCCTCAGACAGAACTGGAAAAGTTGCTTAGAACATGTTCCTCAGTGATCAGATAAACCTGGCTAACCCTGATCTCCAGGAGCACTAAATGTCCTTGAGCAAAGTAAATGTACTGTATGCAAATATGTGCATCATTTGCATTTTTACTACAAATCAATCAATCAAAATGTGAAATGACTCAAAACAATAAATCAAGTCACATATAGATGGTTGCTGCTGTAGGAGCACACAAGGGGACCTGTTACTGGAACAATACTGTATGCTTTTGCTAACGGCTGTCATCTCAATGCAGTGTTGTCGATTATGTCTTAAGCTCCATAGAAACTACCTACCTCAAACTGTTGAAGCATTGTTGCCTCTGTTGAGCAATGCTTTCATAGCACTCTCATAACACTGAATGACTAATATCTTTCCAAGATGGCTTACTGTAGCATTAATGCACTTGCACTGTTATCATACATCCCAACAACTTCAATGGCCAAGTAAAAGGTCTTAACTTCACAAAGTTGCTAAACCACTTCAAACACTTTATGGCTGGCAGATTGACAAAATACGATGAATAATAACGAAGGTTTGGTCAACCAGTGATTCCCATCCGAATCTTTTACGGTCAAGCAAACTCTTTCAACTTCTGAACTTCCCGCTACCCAAGTGAAGCTGACTTTGTTGTTGTCTGAAGGGAAGCTGCTGCTTGATGGTCCAGCAGTGTATGTCAAACTCAAAATTAAAGTCGGTTTAAGTTCACAAGTCTGTTCTCATGCACTATGACAATGCCTTTGATCAGTAACTACTATACTATAACTACTTGTCTAGGTGACCTACATGAGACACACAAGCCTTTTACAAAACAAATTTGCTACAGCTCTATTGTACATTAAGCAGGCCTACAGAATTTCCGGCATTGCCAAAATGTTCTGTTGAAATCGGTTTCCCCAAAGTTTTTTGTTATTGTATTTGTATGTGCTGGTTCAATTCACTGAAACCTCACAATAGCAGTCAGTCCTGTACATCTTGTGCAGATGTAGCATCACGGCTCAGCTTCCATAAGAAGCATCTTCCGGTGAGTAGGGTACAATTACAATTATAAAAGAGCAGGCAGTGGTTAGGCATCTTGCGCAATATGTTTAGAAGTAGGCGGGGTATGTTGGGGATTGAACCAGCAACCTGTTAAGTGGTAGTCAACCACCCTGAACCCTGCCCCGTTTTCACTTACAAATAACCTGCGTGACAAACACATTTGTACCTCTGTCTAGTTTCAACCTTACTGATGACTCAGTCTCTGATATTAATAGTTGTCCAAAACATGGGATTAGCAGTATCAGTTTTTTTTAACACCCTGAGGGAGTCTCATTAGTATTACCTGTGCTAGCATGCATCTCCCGCCTTTTAACTATGTTCAGTATTTATTGCTTGTTCACCCTTTTATGTGTTTGTGTGTGTGTGTGTGTGTGCGCGTTTGCGTGTGCGTGTGCGTGTGTGTGTGCGTGTGCGTGCTCACACATACACCTAGGTAAACATTCAGTAAGCACCCGATGGGGTGTGTGACAGAGAGCCAGCAAGTCTGAGCACAGCATCACATGTATGGCAGCACGAGGGCATTCCCACACCACAGACAATGTGGGGGAAAGAGATCAGGGGAAGGAGAGAGCGAGACAAGGAGAAATGGGCGAGTGTACGGTAGTTGAAAGTGATATTTTACCCAATTGTTAGCAAGGCCAGGTTGTGACAGCAGGATATATTAACAGCAACAATAAAAGCATGATGGCATTAGATAGCTATCAGGTGTTAGTGTGTGCACACAGGATATGTTTACATCTTCACACCCAATGTTCATGAAAATGTGCTCAACGTGGCAGTTCAACAATGTACAATGTGCAATAGAGTGCACAGACTACACAATGTGATTCTTATCTGTTATGGGCAACAGACCCGATACTACAGTAAGTGTAGATGTTCATTATCTCACAATTTAAAGAGGAAACTCTACCTGGTCAGTATGTTTCCTGCTGTGTCTGTGGTGACCTGAAAATGTGTAATTGTTGTGACATAGAGAATTCACATGAGCCAAACCTCAATCAAACCTCTAAAGTCTGTGTCAATGATATAAATGCAGTCCATTTGCCATTAAAAGTCCATAATTCCAGTTTATTGCCAGAATGCATTCCAGTAGGCTCTACTGTATAATGTGTACTTTTAGATGTGTTGCCAATTGTGGTATATAATTATTATCAAATAATTACAATTTATCATTATTAATTATATTATTATAAACGTTAATACTGCCTTGACAACTTATTTGCCAGAACAACATAACTTCCTTCAGCGATGTGGGAAACAAGTTTCAGAAGTCCAAACAGTCCAAATTATATTAATATTCATATTCAGATTCACTTAATTGTCATATGCTTCTCAAATTTGGAGTACAATAGAACGCAATAAAATATGTTTTGCCATGGCTCTCTCCACCCTTAAAGTTCAACAACAGTGTAAAACATAAGGACCTATTATAATTTATAATACATACCCATAAATATACAAGCACACTCCGACATACGTATACACTAGTGAACATAAATACATGAAGTGCCCATATACACATACAACCATCCATTCCTCTACTACCTGCATACCTTTATAACATTATGCTAAATTGATATGTTTAACACCCCACAGATGTAGCTTTTTTTCTTTTTGGTGGGGTAGGGTGGTCTTAAAAAAAGGTTTTACCAGAAACCATCAAGTTCACAGTTTACCGTACAAGAGTGGTGAGTCATCTTTAGAAAAGGCAGAAACAGATGCTGCAGGGACAAAGCAAATCCGGAGGTCTGCATATTGATGAGTACAACTCAAATTAATTGTGTAGGAGAAAACCAGAATTAGCAAGACGTGGTTGCAAACCATTTACAGTATGATGACTATATAAAACATTGTAAATAAAATAAAAGCAATTAATCAAAATGTCAAAATGTACCGTTAGTTTCATCATACCAATGATTACATGTCTTATTATAAAAATAAATCAATAAAGAAAGTTTCCTCTAATTATATCTACAGCATAATTTGCTGTAAACAAATTACTTCTCCCCATAGTATTTTCTTGGGATCAACATGGCCCCATTTGCAAAGTAAAATTGGTTGGCAGCTTTGAGGTAAAGGATATGTGGGCTACAAACCACAGTTATGAGTTCATCATGGGGATAATGCATGTTTGCGCTCAGACCTGGACCTGCCGTTTCCTGCTAAATGTACTGTGTATGTCAACATTCATTTCCAAAAATCAATAAGGACCCTTTGTCCTTGATAACTGTAGCAGCAAGGCTCCAGGTCGCAGCAGGGATTTGGGATTTTATGTGGTTGCTGTAACTAACAATTTGGCTTTTTTGACAAAAGAAAACCTTTAATAAGGCCATTTGACCAGACCTTCAGTGAAAGAAGGCATATAAAACAAATATTCCACGCAGTAATTGCATTTGTGGTTCATTTTTGAAACCTGAAAACTTGTGACAGCACCCTATTGAGAAAATGATTAAGAAATGCTTTGTTTTTGCCAATGAAGACATTACCCCTTTTAGTAGGAGCAGAGAAACATTCTAGTTCCTATGCCTTGATGGTGGCAGCCACTTTCTCTGATGTCTTCTCCAACAGTACTCACCATTTGTCACTGGCTGTTCACTAGCTGTTGGGTCTACCATTTGCACACAACGCCCCAGACCCTGGATCAGCTGCTGCAAGGGAAACTCTGCCTCCGCACTCGGGGAGCACTTCAATCCAGTGGAGCATCTGGGTGTGTAGACCCCACAGTGCTCTCCCACCAGTTTAGCACACACCGGACAGCAGCCGCAGCCCGACTCTCTCACGATCTCGCCGCACGTGGCCTTCACCTCCGGACAAGCGCTCACTCGTTCGGCCGTGCAGCTCGGGCATCGAAAGATCAAATCCCCGAGCGAGAACCCGAGTAGTGCGAGGCATGTTAGCAGCAAAACGTAGCCAAAATATCTGACCATTATAACATTGGCGTAGTTAATAGGGTCCAGCTGAAACCACAATGACCCCTACAAGATAACAGTATGAACCTCAACACGCCAGTCAGCTGTGTGTGTGTGTGTTTATGTGTGTGTATGTGTGCGTGTGCGTGTGTGTGTGTGTGTGTGTGTGTCTGAATAAACAAAGTCTATCCTGCTATCACCAAGGTCTTATCTACTGTCAAATTACTGGCTGACTGGAAATTTAACATGGTAGCCCATAAACCCACACATCAGTGGGATCACTTCAACTGGGATGAATGACGTCTGTGTGTGTGTGTGTGTGTGTGTGTGTGTGTGCTGGAACATTGTTAGGGAGTTGGAACGTAGGATTCATTTTCCTGTGATCACAGATATAGCTTGGACAATTTTATGTCATGATTTTGGCCTCCTATTCTCAATGACCTCACATTGTAATATCCAAATGTTCCATATGTGCAGTGAGAGCAATATTTAGAGTGAAATAGAGAGACAGAGAAAGTGTGTGTGTGTGTGTGTGTATGTGTGCGTGTGTGCGGGTGTGTGTGTGTGTGTGTGTGTGTGTGTGTGTGATAGATTACATAAACTGACTCAGCTAAAGTATCATACCTACTGTGAACACTCTCTTACGAAAGGATATTTTAAACAAAACTTAAGCAAAATGTTTAAAAAGGAAAGGAAGAAAACTTGCCTGCAACATGGTTTAGTCACTGCTAACTCTTTGGTTGGTACTCAGTTAAAATAATATCCACGGTCAAAACGGCTCTCTATTCTGGCCTATTTACAATTATATATTTAATATTTCATGCAGTATAATCCTGTACAGTAAGTAGTGAATCAACAGACATATTAAACATGACATCTACTCATACTCATACTCAGTACTGCTAATGTAAAAAAAAAAAAAGCACTTGAGCTTTGAGGGCACAGCGTAAGTGCCCTTGAAGCATTACAATGCATTAGGGGACCGCTCGTGTCCCATGTTGATTCATGGGAGTGCTTCATTAGCCGAGCAGAAACCCGGTTTTAACGGCAACACTGAACAGAGACCGGAGTCACTGGACTAATGCCATGCCCCATCAGGAATACTAAGAATAATACGAGCTTATACATTGTTAAGTACGTGTGACGTAATGTACACGGACACACAAGTCAGTTGATGAAGTACTGTGAGACCGTTAACTATTACTGCATTTGCCACGATTTTTTTTCTTTTGTTTTAACTGACTCAGTGGTGCATGCTGGGATTTCCATCTCAACACTAAAGTCAATGCGGCTTTGTGCTGTGCAACATGTAACAGTGTGGGAGGCCTGGGGCTAGTGTGAGGTAATGTCTGCCAGGGTCATCTCTCCTCACTTTGTCTGATGCTGCCACTTCAATATGGCTTCAAGGTAGAAAAAAGTAAACACACCGAATGCAGGGAGATTGTTTATAGTAGGTAACAATACTCATTATTAATTCTAACTATTTTTTATGGATTCTGGACTAAACCATCTGGACATGAATCTCTAATCTCAGAGGCACGGCTACTGTAAAAGGCTTATTGCAGAATCATAACCTATACCATGACTTAGGTTGTAGGTCTACATGTCTGCACAGGCTTGTATGTTTTGATGTAAATGCCTGCAGGTCCACACGGATGGTGTGTTAATGGCAGGGTTAGTCATTCTTGCAAATTGTGAAGCAAAGCATATACTACGGCTTTGTTGATTTGTGTTCGCCACTGTTACTATTTACCAGCCAGGGCTGTGTAGAAGTGACCTATCCTTTTTTCAACATGCACAGAGAACAGTAAGATAGCGAAATGCATTGAGATATTTTATGAATTTGACAAAAAGTTTACACCTTACAATTAGCTTGCAATAGCTGACTTTACCTTTAACATATACCCAAGAACACAGCAAATGTGTTAAAAGGCCTGTTGAACTCGCAATGAACAGCACTGACATGTCTACAGTGCGGAGATACACAGCTTTACTGTAGATATCTGACTTGAGTCTATTCTGTACATGTATTCCTTGAGATAGGATTTGCCCTGTTTTTGAGAGATGTGCATCATAAAAACATTAAACATGCTCCAAAACTTCAGATCAGATGGTCCTATAAATGTATGAAAAAATATCATCACTACTACATTCAGTGCAAACCTGTTTTTAAGGATTTCAAATCAATGTGGCAATCATTTTATAGTAACTGACGGGTACTGCATCACATTTTTAAAGACAAAAACTGACAGTGACATGAGTTTATTTAATTCATCACTTAATTTATATTTATTAAATATATTTATATAATATATTATTTAATAAATACTATATTATTATACACTGTAATATGATCAATAATATTTATCATATTAGCGTGTGGGTTACATGCTTTGTGTCCACTCATGCAATAACTGTCCACAAACTTTGGGAAGGCATGACAAATATACATCCACTTGAGAGAATATTTTCCATTGCAACTAGCGAGAGACCCTACCCAAACAGCACAGGCATTATCTTTCACGAGCACTTATACGCACCAGTCGATCTACGGTATATTCTGTTTGCTCTGTTGCTTACGCTATTATGCTGACAATTAAGTGAACTGGAAATGTTTTCTTTTGACCACTCCTGAACATTACTCCTCTTGAATGCAATATGATTATATTATGTGTATGGGTTTCTTAGCAACTTCCAAACGAATGGGCAATGGCAGAACAATGTTGAAACGTTTAATTTTACACTTAAACAGAAAGACGTGACAGTCCACCGCTGAAATATAATTTATAACTGTGATCCCGAGAGACCTATCTTTCACAAAAGTCATTTAGTCAAGACAAATTGAGCACTACGCGAAGGTGGTCATGTTTTCCACTCTTCAGTCATGAGCATAATTCAGACGAGAAGAATGAAAAGCAGACGGAGGCTTAGGAAAACAATGATACCCAATATGTTGAGTTATGTTTTGTAATTTCCACTCCAGGTTCTGTGGAACCGGAACAAGTCCGTCTATAATATGGCTGTGATGCTTGCAACAGCCTTATGATAAACTGTTATCAACATGTGCAGATATTCTTGGTTGCATGTGTTTGTGTCAGAGAGAGAGAGACAGACAGAAAGACAGACAGCATTGTTTTTATAAGGCTTGTTAAGCAAATTGGGCTCTGCTTCTTCTTATTACCTATATATTAGGGGTCAATTTGACCCCATTCCATTTTTAACATCTCTAAATATACGGTTAACATCATTATTTTTGCTTTAAATGTAATTACTTTTCCTAATTGAATGGGGACAACTCGGTAAACGTAAAATTAATATGACTATATGCTTTCAATGTCCTGTACACATTTTGTACGCATTGGTGTTCCTTGGGTAAATCTATTCACATTTCTTTCTGTGGTTTTGGATGATGTTGAGGCTTCAATTTTCTTTAGCTTTATCAGTATCAGTCTAGAACAGGGGTGTGCAATCCTGGTCCTGGAGGGCCGCTGCCTTGCATGATTTATATGGACCAGAATTGCCCACCCCTGGTCTAGAACCTCTCAATGCGGGTGTGCAAAGTGTTTTTAGTCGCTTTTCATAAAGTAACTGGGCCAATCAGCATCAAACAGTCTCCAAAGGCGTTTCATAGAATTTGGCAGCTTCACAATCGCAGACAGTGTAACCACACCAGCCCAGGACCTCCACATCCAGCATCTTCACCTCCAAGATCGTCTGAGACCAGCCACATGGACAGCTGCTGCACCAATCGGTTTGCATAACCAAAGAATATCTGCACAAACTGTCAGGAACCATTTCAGGGAATCTCAGATGACTGCTCATCGTCCATCATCAAAAGCACATATCCATCAATGAAATATACACAAATATTTGTGATACACAGGTTTCTAATATATTTGCATTGGATTGTGCGGAAGGGTGTATGTTTCTCAAACCTTTGGCTCTGCATTCTCTTCTGACCTCTGGGGATGGATCTAGGTCGACAGCAGGTCTGTGGGAGCAGATTAATATGATGTCATTACCCCAGAGATACAGTACAGAGGAAGCTGAACAGAGCCCTGCAATAGAGAATGCTTATTGCAGTAAAGAGCTCTTACAGCATTCTCTATTCAAGACCACGATGCGGTGAAATATAAACATTGTAATGATTAGGCGCAGGGGATTACGCTGCCATCACTGTTTGTGGTGTAATCATCGGCAAAAGGCTTGCACAAAACCGAAAATGTGTGTTTCTATGGGTGTGTGTTAGAGGCGTGACTGAGACATAGTTTGGATGTATTCGGATTGTAGCTGCCGAAAGCACACTTTTTTGACATCTTCCACACTCCCAAGGCACTTACGGACAAGTGTATTTCCCACAATGCAAATGGGGTCGCTAAGTATTTTGGGACACTGTTTTGTAGACATTTTGACATGGAGGCCTCTGGTTCATTGCTCTTATGGGATTTTGCTATGCTGATGGCATTGGGCAGCATGGGAATACCAAGACTCAGCCTGGGAAAGGAAGCAGACTGTCCATAGGAGTTGTGTTGCGTAAATCAGTTAGCTCCCATTTACACTACCACATTAGAGCCACAACGCCGGAGGGGCTTCTTATGAAACGGTCATTCTGGGGTAGGCTATCTGCTGTTTCACTGGTAACTGTTAGTGCGAAAAGCAGATCTTAGTCACTCGACTGCAGGGCGACGAGAAAGAAAAAGAGAGAGCGAATCATAACCAACATTATACAATAAGGTATGTACCATTGGCTACTCTGTATCAGGCTTCAATTTCAGAGACACTGTTTGTTTAGAAAATCTGTTGAGTTCAACTGAATGATGCATTTGGTAAACCTCATTGCACTATGTGAGCATCGCAAGGAAATGGAATTGAGTACATTCTATCCAAACGCTTTGTATTCCAAGGATACCTGGACACTCACTGACTTGCCAAATTAAGATTCCTTACCTTTTACAGAATGTCTGCTTAGTGAAAGCACAGATATTGTAGTGCGAGTCTTGCCTTATAAAGTCCAAATGTACTTTATGAGGGAAGACGCACTGCTTTCTTTCACAACATTCCCCGGTAACATCTGTTCCAGTGGCTACCTCCCATGAGAAAGATTCATTAATCTAAGGGAATGTCCAGGAAGCAGATGGCCATCGGGTCTCATCAAGGGCCTTGCTGTTTCTTGAATATTGGAAAAATGTAGAGAGAAAATGAGGAATGAGATAGGACTGCTTTTCCATATACAGTTTCAAACACTGCATTATGGTATACCTACAGTAAATGAATACATTTGGCATGAAACAACTTAAAATTATAAAGGAAGAGGTCAAGAATGTGTTTACACAAGTCTTGTCTTTTAAGCACTTGTACAATATAGGAATATACTGTGTATTGGCAATAAATATAATTCTTCAACAAACCCATTATTAATTCATAGTGTAAAATTATATACACTATTTTATATTATAAAGCAAGTCATTGAAACTGACTTAACTTTTTCTGGCAGATAAAGAATCAGGTTGTCATGACTGCCTGCTTGGTGCTTATCTTGTTCTGGACAGGTAAGTGAGAAACCGCTCTCTTAGCTCTTCAAAGGCCTGACATTAAACTGCAGACAGACAGATTGTACACAATATTGTAAGCCAAAATGTGTCCTAGCTATAGAACAAGGTGTAATTGAATTGTTAACAAACTTCTGGAAACATATATCAAACAGATTTACGAATTAAAATGTTTATTTATTTGACATAAAAAGATAGGAAAGAGCCAATGTTGGACTTGTCTATTAAATTTCATTTGAGTAACCCATCAACAATTTTGAAACAAAAGAAAACATTTTTATTTTATTCACATACTTCCTGTGTTTTCTGTAGGTCTAAGTGAAGGTCATGTTCCATCATGTGATGAGCAAACCTTTTCCACCATTGTTCAGGGCACCTGTTTGCCAAACTTCAATATGAGCATGGAGGACACCGGTTACGCACACACATGCCCGTGGCCTGCTGTGAGAGGGTATGAATTAATTATATTATTGAGACATTATATCCAAAGTAATTACTACAGTACTGTTGCTAAAATAGCATTTATTTAGACATAACTTGACTTAAGGTGACATAACACAACATTTGGCAACACATCACATGCATTTCAAATAAGGTAAGGTGCTAAATCAGCTGTTGATATTATTCTTCCAAATGCATTTGCTGAGGCATCTGATTTGGTGCTGAACGTACAAGCTTGTCTAGCAATGACAAACAAATGGCTGTTAGCATGGACCAGGCCTTCCGTGTTACGTTAAATCTGCAACAGGCAGCCGTCCCCGAGCTAACCATGACATTGTAGTGAAAACACAGGGTAAGGCCATGAGCAGTGGCAAATTGCACGGTTTATTGCCTTTTTTAAAGCAAAGATATATGACCTTCAGTCATTGGAACGTCACATGGTATCCTGTCTCCCAGCTACATTTGGCATTAGTCAAGCTTTTTGTAGCTAATTAGTCATCTTTTAAATAAAACGTGCAATGCTGTTGCTCCTGGGCTTATATTTCCAGACACTACTTGTTTGTGCAGACTTGAGCTCTTGCTGCGCTACCTACAGTAGAGTACCTTTTACAATTATGGCTTTAATAATACATATATTACTGTTGACACGGTTCAGGGCTGAGATTCCAGAGAGCTCAGACCAAGTGTTTGGGCGGGGTGTTCATCATCACAGGGAGCACAGGTTACACCCTAGCAAATATGCAATGGCTTCGTTTAACGCTAGTTCACTGATGTATATTGTGCATGACATTTATTAGTCTTTTTTATGAAGGGGAATGAGCAGTCCATCATATTTACGTATTTTTCTCCTGTGACAAAAAAAACAAAACTAAAAAACTAAAAAAGACCAGATGAGACAGTAAAATCAATATTTCACTCTGGTAGAATGTTTTCAAAGAAAGGACTATCTGAAATAAGTCACAGGAAAACGTTGCTCAGTGATTCAACATGCTGCCAGTTTAGAGCTTTGACTGTGAGTGAGAGTGAAATCATTAGACAAACTAAACTACCAACGATATATAGATATCTCTATTGGATCATAGTCATAATAAAAGTGGAACTGATTTTATTTCTAATGTGCATATACACTTAATATTTTATTATCATATGAATATTACCTTTACGGGCTATAGATATGTGTATCTGTGTGGTATCTGTACAGTGTGTGTTCAGTGCCTGTTTGCAGTTTAGAAGAAATGATACCTACTGTATAGTCTCGGCAACGGGTGGGATGGGGTATAGTGAACTGTTTTGCTTTAGGGAGAGATATTTTGGGGGTGGAGGGGGTTGGACAGGATTCTGGAGCCCCTGAGTCCTATCAATCCCTCGAACCCTGGTCGTGTCAGAGGCAGAGACGTACATCACCCAGCCTGTCTCTCAGGAGCCGCGGCCATTAACCTTGTCCCTGTGTTTGGCCTGTTGTACAGTGTCTACACGGCGCTGAAGCACTGCGTGGACGACGGCGCCGTCAAAACATGGTGTAAGAACTGGGGAGACTTGGTCAACAGGGTGTTCCTGGACCTCCATCACAGGTACTTCTCCCTCTGCGGGGTCCAGATCCAGAAGCCTCCACTTATCACCGTCATCATGTTAGTGGCACCCAGCGTCATAGTAACGCTCCTACTTCCTCTGCTGTGTGTCCACCTCACCACCAGGAATACAGATGCAGCGCTATGATGCACCAAGCCTCGCACACACACACACACACACACTTATGCCACATGTATTCCCCATACTGATTGGAACTAAACATCTTGACCATGTCTGTTTTGAGATTTGTATTGTTGCCACATTATGGCTGATATATATATTTGCATATAGCCTACCCAATAATCAAGTGATCACTAAATGTATTATACATACAGTATAACAGCTTGTAACATCCACGTCCAGCCATCTATACATACAGTTGAGTATAACCGCATGTTGCAGTATTATCTAGGTTCTACATGTTTGACAATTGTTTCTGTATGTTGATTTACGGTATAGTATTTTAAACCTGTGGTGTCCAAATACTTACTGTAATTAACACAATCGAGAGGACATCCACCTATGTGTCACAATTCAGTGCCAAAATAACGTTATTACTGTAAGCTCTTTTAAATATACACTTAATTAATGTTGTCATTTCTGTCATTAGGCCTATATGTTGTTTCATTCTACTGTACCATACAATATAGCTTTCAGGCACAATGTTAATTACAATTAATATGAAGATATTCTGTACATATTATTTATATTCAATATGGTATGCAAGTAATCGAGAAAGTTTTTTCCACAACTTTGTAACTGCAGTCATTTTTTTTAAAGCTGCATTTTGAATGTAAATAAGTCCAGTACATTTATTTGAAACATACTTATTTCAGACAAAAGAAAAAAATTGGCTTCAGTACTTTGAAAAGCACTTTAAAGAGATAGCAGAATGGATAAGGGTGTCTACATGTCAGTATTGCTAAATGCAAATTCTTCAGTTTACACTTACACAAGGTATTTAAAACCAAGACATGTTTGATGCTTCAGTTCAAATAAGTACTTCAGCAAGGACCATGATTTCAGTGTTGAAATTTGAACTGGAAATGCAGAAATACTGTATACATTGTTGATGTGATAAATGTAACCATAGACACCAGTGAACATGCATGGTGTTTTGTTAATGCCGTCACAAATGTTTCAATGGTTAAATAGGTTAACTGAATTTACAATCAGGCGAAATGAACTGACCTCTTTCACTTCTGCTTTTAATTTTTATGTCCGTGTGGTATCTATAAAGATACAATTTACTATGATTTCTATGTTTTAATCTTTCTAAATAGCAACATTATATAATCAATAAAAGCCCTAGCATACTGTATTCTACTGTACGTTCATATCTGATTGTCTACTTTAAGGGCAATCAAACATAATTACACACATTCAGTGCTAGACATTCAAGAGCCCCAGAAGCCTTCACCTAAACCAATAATGTTGAGGTAATCGAGGTTCAAAAATAACAGAGGTCCTAGATTTGGGTGGTCTGTCCTGCTAGCATGGTGGTATTATTAAGCGACGAAATGCTGTGAACTCAAGACCGTTGACGTGGCAGAGCTTTTAGAGGATGATATATATATATATATATATATATATATAAATACTTTTTATTTTTTTATTTGGCAAGTTCCAGCATCACGCGGTCAGACGGGAGAAAGTGCCTGCTCCATACCTTCTATTACTGTATGTTAAATAACAACCGCAATTCCATTTTTTCCCTCCCTTTTGAATACTGAAAGGATGTTATGCTAAGTGTACACGTGTCTTGTTCTCCCTTGGATATAGCCAACCCACCGCCTCACATAACTCCCTCACCGGCTCTTGTCATTACAGGCCCATGTGAACACGGTGGGCCTCAACACTCTCAGACAACAAAGACCCTTTGGCCCTTTGAAGTGTCTCCATGATTCACTATACAGTAAGTAGTATAGTGTATAACTGTAGTTAGTCAGCAGAATGAATATAAAGAAATGTACTGCAGATGAAGATGATGAACTGGGTATCACTGTTAAAGCCTAACATATCGACCATACTGTATATCCATTATATGGGAAACAAATTCATTAGGCAATAAAATACCTGGCAATAGACCTACCTGAAAACATAGGGTGCCAACCGTTTACATGCATTAATGGCAAGGGTGCCTGAGAAAAATAAGGTTAACTTCCATATCTAGTTACAATTACCTTCAATAACTATCTATATTACGGTGTGTGGCTATTTATACTCTAGGTGTGTCAACTGACAGTTTTAATGGTATAGTAATTCAACCCATGCTAAAAAAAAAAAAACACTTCTCCCTTCAATGCCTTAGAATGCTCCCTTAGAAGCATTGTCCAAGCATTGTGAAGGCCAGTAGCCTCTATTGTTGTGTGCAGTTTGCACCACTTTGTATATGTTCCTATTTATGGAGGCAGGGCTGTGTAGAAGTACTAGATAATATTTTCAGCACACAGACCACAGTAAGATAGCAGATTGTGAGGAGATATTTGGTAAATTGACAAAAAGTGTATTACACTGTATCTTAAAATGTTTACTATACCTTTAGAGGTACACATGAAATCAAAAGTACCTTAGACAAACAATATGGTCTAAAAATGCAACAATTATTTGATTCTGTCTAGGGAAACAAAAGCACACACTTTGCCCATTAGTTTTTTTTAAATAAGCACAATTTAGTGTTTATCACTTGACCACATTTTTCCCTATTGTAAGAGACATGAGTCTGGGTTCCTAGGCCATATATTCATGCACGGGTTCCTGTGTGCATGTTGAATTCCCAGGCCTGCTTTATGGACACAGAAGGAACAACAACTCAAAGTCTTGGCTTCAATATTAACAGATCAAAGGCCATTTTCCCCAGGGACAGACAAACGTAACGCAAAGTGCTGCTGAGGACGTACTATACAACAATTATGAAGTATTGAAGCACTGAGATTGAACATTCTTGGACTTCCACAGCAATAAACATTCTTTACTATACACCAAATCATTTGGCAGTCTTTCTTGACAGTATAACTACCTGGTGACTCAATTGATTGCATGTACATCACAGTAACAATTCATTTTTAACATTACAAAATAAGCAACATCAAAGTAGAAAAATAAGGTTGAGACTATTTTTGCTAATTTACTTCTACATCCATGTTCATAGTAAAGGGTATAAATGAAGCAGAACTCAGATGGAGGTACAGATGGAGGGGGGGGGGGTTAATTCTGTACAGGCTTAAGGTCTACCTCACTCTGTGCAAATCCCCGGGAACATAATATAGTCAGTGGACTTTTGTTGGCTGCACCCCATAGATGGTTGGGGGTCACATAAATCACATAACTAAGTCACTTAATTAATGGAGAATTGAGATTTGGACTATTGTGTATCCTCAAATCAAGTTTAATTTTACAACCTACCTTTGCCCACCACCACCACCACAAAACAAAACATAACTAAACAAAACAATAAGACGTCAACGGCCAACTCAGATTACACATAAAGACCTTCACCATCATCATTGCACTCATGCCCAGAACCTGAATAAGTCTTAAAGGGAAAGCAGACATCACGCCGGGTACAGTAACATGTTCACGTGACCATGGGTAAGTGAGCATACTAGTGTTCAAGTGAGCAGGCAAGAGGCCGAGCAGTTGGCTGGCCTCATGCACAATGTGTAAGGAGGGATAGAGACCTACATATAATGTGCTCCTCTAGGAGGAGATACAGAAACAACTAATAATATTTTTTATATTTGACAACACCACTCCATTACAGTAGAGACCCTCTTACAGTACATTTATACTCACTAAACAGTGAGTTTCCAGTGAGATTCTTGTGTGGTTGGCAAGTGCTGTAGAATAGAGTCTTACTGGCTCTGATCACATTTCTTTAGACAAGCATGTGAATCTCATTGTACTCGTCTCTGCCATCTTCATCAAAGTTAGGAGAGTGCTCTTCACAATCCAGCTGTGAATGAAAACACAAACTATTATACGTGTGTTAATTCATAATTACAATGTGTGTGTGTGTGTGTTTTCTAATAGATATTTGTGTCATGGTAAGTGTAAATATTTACAATATTGTTTTACGTATGCATTTATTTGCAGTTAGAGATTTACAGTGTATTTCACAATTGAAAGAAGAAAAGTATGGTGGTGTGTTAGCTCATATTCTAAATTAACACAAAAATGTTGATTCCTCCATTTCTCTCCACACCAAGAAACACTTCATTGGATGCAGATGTTGTCAAATGAGGCGTTTCTTGTTAAAATAATAGCTTTAAACAAGTATAAGAAGTAAAAGCCTTGACCTTGGCCTACACTACCACAGGCCAGCTCTGTGATGTCAGAACTAGCCGAGCAGGTTTTCCAACGGCGGAATGATTTGCCATGTGATGGCAGTGTTCCTCAATTGGTTCATTCGGCACACGCGCGTGCTTTTGTGCGAGGGAATGTGTCTCGAGGTACCACTTTGAACAAGGTAGACAGAGAGGAAAGACTCCAAGACCAAAGACACCACAACTAATAATATCCTAAGGCAGTAGGGGGCAATGTTACAATATTCAGAAAATCCCCCAAGAGTTCGTGGAAAGTTAGCCAACCCGTACCGCTTGGAGCTCGCGCTCCTCAAAGATTCTGGAGAGCAGCAGGCGTCGCAGGGGCACGGTCATGATGAGGATGAAGGGGAATGCCAGCGAGGCCACGGTGGACTTCACCGCCCACAGTGCCACGATGCAAGCCAGCTGGATGACGGTGAACATGTTCATGCGCCATGTCTTCACCTGCACTCACATGTAGTTGTTTGAGATGTGTCCGAGAAAACAGGACACACGGTTAGTGTACACTGTATGGTAACACGCGCACGCACACACACATTGCTTGAGATGTGTCCGAGAAAACAGGACACACGGTTAGTGTACACTGGATGGTAACGCATTGTTTAGAATAAAGTAAGACACATCTATACTGGTTCTAAATATACAGAATGATTGACACATGGTCAGGATAAGTCCAATGTATACACTGAGCCAAACAACACACACACGCACACACACACACACACACACACACACAATTACACTGTCACACATCACATACAACAGCATGTGAAAGACAAATAGACATAATGCTGAACAGACGCACACACACACACACACACACACACACACACTCATTCTACGAATACGTTTGCATGTTTCTAGCTCCATCTAGTGGTCAAATATTTTAACAAGTAAGATCAAAGTATGAAATGAAATGTCCTCTATGTATAAGAAATACTGTAGACCCATTAGACATAAACCCAGTCTCTCAAATAAAACACAGTGGTTGGCTCGTAAAACATACAAGTCCACTCCCAGTACAGTAAGAAACAACCCAAAGAAGCCATGCCTGGTCTACCTTGGTGACGTAGATGTGGTCTGGGTGGTGTTTGGCTGGTGTGACCATGAGTGTGATGCGCTCGTACAGCTGGATGCCCGTCAGAGAGGTGATGCCCATGTAGAGGAAGATGCCAAAGAGCACGGCCAATGGAATGAGGCGGAGGACGTCCGTCATCACTATAGACATGCCTGCAGGTCAGGATGGAGGTCACATGTAACTGTGGTGACGGTAATGTCACTTTGAAAATACACGTCTAAAATGTATACGTGTTTAAGTTGAGTTAATTACACACACACACCGGTTTAACGCTTGTCACAATCTGCCACCGTTGCCCGGTGTTTTGTTGCGTTTCTGTTCGTTTATGTGTTTTGGCCTGTTGCCCTCTATGGCGTTGATCTGTTTCGTCCTGTGCTTGTCTGCCCCGTCTTGATTGTTCATCAGCTACACCTGCCTATAGTTATCCACAATTACCAGCACCGTGTTAGTCTATTTTAGTTTGTCTGTTTTGTCGCGTCCTTGTCGGTTCATTGTCTTTTCGTTGCCTTTCGCCTTTGCTGTGTGATGCTGTTTGTAGCTTATCCATCCATCCATCCATCCATCTTCTCCTGCTTATCCGGAGTCGGGTCGCGGGGGCAGCAGCTTCAGCAAGGGACC
>JAODTR010046561.1:0-18809 GCA_025399935.1 Amblyopsis rosae | reverse complement strand
CTGACTTTCACTGCCACCCATGTGGCAGCGCACCCAACCCCCACGGTTCCTCCCACGAGTGGTGGGCCCATAGGATGGTGATGGAGGCTGTTGGAATTACGTAATTTCGTGATTTCTTGCATTTTATGAATATACAGTATGTTCTACAAAGTCCAAATAGTCTCAGTGGTTCTGAGGTTCTCACACAGTACAGTATTGTAGAGGCAATTTATCAAATGGGCTGTTATGATTGACACAACCGTATGTTTGTGATGCCGCTAAGCCTGCAATGTAAATATGTACCCACAGTTTTGAGAACCACTGCCTTAACTCAAAAACCTAATAAATATGTGAATAAACGGGACTACAAAGGTAAAGCAAGCCATTTGACTAGAATCAAGTGCATACCGTTCAACCATTCTCTGTGCCCAGGGAGAGGGACTGGAGATAGAATTATTTGTTTGGCTGGAAGCTGGTCACAGGATGAAGACATGAATGTGAAACAAACTCACAGGAGGCCTGTTTGTGGAGGCTTGGAGTTCACTTTGTTCTGTTTATAATGACTGATTCAGCTCCACAACAGTAAACACAGCGAGATCTGCAATCAATCAGTACTGCAGGCAGTAAACAATCCTAAACTGCCACTGGAGGCTTAGAGGAGTTTAATACGTGTGTATATTCAAAGTGAACATCTATTGTATCTGCTTTACTGAACAGTGGAAATCAAAACAAAACACATGGCCTATAGGAAATTATTTTAATGTGGCGCCGTTCTGTTGTCCGTGGTAATAATATCTTTCAGAAGGGCATGATGTACTGGATAATATAGTGCCATAAAGTGCAACAGAGCAAAACATTGCTGCGGTTCTACAAAGGACCCCCAGAGGTTCTTGATGGCTTTTACAGAGCAGGAGAAGTCAGTCTTATTGGTTTATTTTGACATGGAGAACTGATAAATGATCCAAAGCGTATATAAAAACGTATATAATTAGTTTACATTGTTGCAACACTGACAGAAAGCTTACGAGGAGCAGCGCGTCTACAAACCAATCGGTGAACAACTGTGAATTATTCGTAAAGTGCAATCTCAAAACTGAACATTAATATCAAAAGGTGTGGCGGCGGTCGATTTTTGTAAACTTGGTGCATCAAGAACATTACACAAGCTATAATGTAAAGCATGCTAACAGCATAGGCCATGTAAGATATGAAGTGCAGCAATGCTATTATGTTATATGATGATATTATGTTACTGTAATAGTGAAAAGTGTAATAATTGTAATCAAATAAACAAAGAGGATTACAGAAAACACAGAGAATATCTTCCCTGCTTTGGTCAGCCTACGGAATTCAAGGCCGCCCCATTGTTAGAAACCCAATGCCTCTTTCATCAGCTGCGGTGCACTTGGCGGTCAAACCGTCAGTGAGCTGAGAAGAGAGAGATGCCTTTCATTAAAACATCAAAGAGTGTGTATCACCGCCTCATCCCAAGGCACTTGGTACACTGCATGCCTTATTAGATAGACTCAGGCTAATCCAACTGTAACCAATATTGTGCGTTACTGTTTACGGTAATTACACCGGTGGGTCTGCTCCTTCTGCCTGCATTTCACATGAGGATGTAAACAGTCACTGTGATACAGGTTAATGCTAATGGACGGAAGAGGCTGAGAATACTGGAGACTTTCCTATGCAATGCATCCGCTCCCTGCTGTGCCCCTGTGTGTGTGTGTATGTATGCCCCAATCAGGTGTAGGGGCGAACAGACCGGAGGTACTGTCAGGCAAACATGGCAGAGGGCAGCTCTAGAACCTAACAGAGGACAGCTATGTGTGTGGTGGGGGTTGTAAATGCTGTAATGTTCCAGACGGTTGAATAATAGTTCTATTCAAGCTCTCCGTCTCTCACTCATCGGCGGCTATCGCCTGAGTTTAACCCAGATGTGTTCTAAGTTGTTCCACAATATCTCACATCATGTGTTTGTGTGTGTGTGTGTGTGTGTGTGTGTTGGCAGAGTGAGAGTTCCAACAGTAACCCCGTGTCACACACATTCCTGACAACTCTGAAATACAGTACTCGCACACGCACACATATGGAAGACTTCCCATTGACACATAAATACAGTGTTAACACACTAGTATGTGTGTGTGTGTGTGTGCAGTATTGGGGTGATACAAAGGAATATTAATGTGAGAAAAGGACAAGGTCCATATATTTAACCCTCCGCATACAGTACACATATACATGCACTACATGTGACTAACCATGAGTAACACATTTACTTGCTTGAACAAACCTGTCAACATGAAACCACGTATTTGACCCTCAGTCAATGACAGACACCCACTAATGGTAGTGCTCGATACTTCATGAGGTGGCCTCTACCCCTCCATCATGGTCTCAACCTCTCGCTGTCCCCTGCAGCCAGTGTGTGGATGACACAGTGTAGGCTGCATACCGTCACCGTGCACAGATCACATACCAAACACACAACAGCTGCTGCTGCTACTGCCCCGGTAACAACACAGCCTACAGGCCTCGCTCACCGCACCCCGAAGAAACCTCAAGCACGCGCGAGCGCGCACGTGAAGTCGTGCGCAGCTTTTCCTTACAGGCTCCCGCTTTCATAATGGAATGCTTCTGTGATATTGCATGGAATGTAATCATCCATGATCAGTGGCTTCACTGTCAATAAATGAATAATGCCCACCACAGCCTAACCATGTTGGTTTAGCGGAGGCTCTAAATCACAAGACGATCTGAACAGACGGTTGTCTAGCAGAGGAATCCTCATACGACATGGTACTAGCCAAAGAAATCTCATATTAATAAAGAGAGGAATTTCTCCCTGGATTGGGTGTGAACCTGTACGAAATGAAGACACTCACACACAATGCATTAATGAACACATGTTTTGTAAAGCCGTTGACTGAGAGCATGGTTGGCTCTCAGGTTTGGGATAGAAGATTCATGGGAAATAACCATGACCCCAGACATCTGGTTCACTGTACCTCACCTAATGTCCAATGCATTGTTCTCTAAAGTGTGTTTGCATACAAGCAGTGGCTCCCATGGCCCGTGGCCTTTCACCAACCATATCAATCATTGCCAATAACAATCAAGATTTGCGGCTCCAGGTGTTAGCTTGATACCTCAAATCAGCCAAACTGAAAAAGTTTCTTAAGTGGTGAACCTCACACTAATAAGAATTTATATTAAACCACTCACTTTATTACTCCCACATTAGCCTTATGCATATGGTCTATTGCTTTCCACATAATAAAGATATCATTTGGCTTTTGGGAGGATTGCCTTACCTGTCGCAGAGGTATTTTATATTAATAAAGAAAAAAAGTTATTTGTCCCCCGAGTTGTGACCACATGGATTTATCCCCTTACCAAAAATGCTTAAAGACATATAAATAGCTCCTTTGTACAGAGCAGAATATGAACATATGAATATCAACGAACATGTGCCAACATTTAATTATGTGTGAATGTGCGTGTGTGTGTGTGTGTTTAAATCCGTAACATCCCCCATACAGCTGATTGGCTTTTAAACAAGGACTTGGGTACAATGGACATGGGTCTGTACTGTATATCAAAGGCAAAACTATATCCACTCATCACCCCAAAAATATGCTGAATCTAAAGCATGTTAAAAATTAAGTAATTCTCATTAGGGCAGGCAGTAATTCCCTGAGAATGCCTCCTTATATACTTAGGTGTCAGCTGCATTTTCCAAAGTAGGAAAGGACTTCTTTATGCTCAATTTCAAAATCACCAGCCCCCTTATAAAACATCAGGTTGGTGTATTCTCTCCTTGTTAAGCTAACACACACAATAAAAACATACAACGCACAATCATGTCTGTGTGGAAGACAGAGGTCTCCACCGAGCGTTTGAAAGAAAAGTGTGGGAAAGTTGGAATCTACATTGGAGGGTTTTCACTGATTTGCATCGTTCCATTGCTTTTACTGGATTGAGAGAAAAGGACGAGGAAACCGAAGCCCTTCAAAGAGAAATGGATGTAATATAATTATATAGTTAACATAAATAAGGAAGGAAGGAAACCGCCGCTGATAAGTCTGTAAATGTTGTCGGAAGGGATCCCTCATCTTGTGACGGTAGCTTATAAATACTAGGCATTATTTCAGGTGGACATTAAACACAAGTACTTCACCATATGAGTAATTCCCCTAGCCCTACTTTGATAAGCTGTCTCTGAAAGCTGTAGAGTAGCCAGAGAGTAACGCTCTCAGGCAAGCAGATAGGCCTATTGCTACTGTAACCTTGCACAATGTTGTCTCTCGCTGTGTGTGGCAACAGCTCACCCATCAAATATGTTTCTCATTTTGTTAAATGTTGTTAGGAAACCAGTGAAATAAGATGACATATTTACATAACTGTAAAAAAAAAAAAAGAATAAAATACATATTACATCAAGCCTCATAGGGGGGCTTGCCAGCAATATTCACAGCAAAATGCAAATGATAAAGCCTCCATCTAATTCCCCTCACAGTAGTCCACCGCAAGTATTTCCGCCTTAGCACAGGTCTTTGTTGATCTAACCATCCTGGTGGACCCATGGTGAAGGCAGGAAGGGAAGCCGATGGGATGCTGTGAGAGCAGAATATCGTTAGCCGTCAGAGTCAGATCTTTACTCTGCATCCCTGAATGAAAGCTCACCACATGGCTGGTGCCCTGTTTAGAGCCAGCTGTGTGCCAGTGAATGAGTGAGTCTTCAGATCAACTGTTTGGCTTGGACCGGACATCTTCCTTGAATTAATTATTAGAACAAGACACCCAAAATGTGCACAGGGGTGGTTTGCATAGATATGGCTTCACAACCCGCCTGGCAAAACAAATGAACATTTGTATGCACATGCGTACAAGAACCTGGACACCAGCATTGAGCAAAAAAAGAAATCCGGCATGCCAGCTAATAATTGACACAACCATTGTGTTCTACAAAACAACACATGCATCAATAGTGGCCCAGGACTTGTACATGCCAGTGGTCTGTGTTTGTAGGCGTTCTGTGGGCTGGCGCTCACATCCAGCTGTGGTTCATCGGTAATGTGGCCAGTGAGAAGGCCTAGAGCAAACTCATGGATCCAGACCAGACCCAGACGTTTCCAAGCAATGTTTACTGTTTACTGGCAAAGCACAATGGGTCAGGAGTAAACATTATGACAATTATTAAGAAGTTACATCATGAAAGACGTTGATTTTATAAAGACACGGGAAACGGGAAAAGGTTATTATTAATTTCAGCTGTTGAAAGGGGGAAAACGATTTAGCTTCATAATAAAAAACAATTCCCAAGTCCTAGAACAACAGTTGATTAACAAAGTAAGTGGTTTCCCATAAATATAGAGATAATTCTACAAATACTGTATTCCAGGCTTGTTAATGCAAGCAGCAATATCTATTTAACTATCTATTTTAAATATGTTTGTTTTAGTTATACCTGTGACCCCAGTCCCTTCAATCCTCTCCTTAGATCAAACCAATAGGGACCATTTCTATTGTGGGAGAGGGGTTAACCATGACCCCAGGCTGCGGTCATAGTTCTCTATTCTACGTCCAGATTGTTATCGATAATAGAGAAAAACATATTTTGCTTAATACCTACAAACTATAGCATTGGCACGAAGTCAGGCCCTCAGGCCAAAGTTCACATATGTGTTTAGATGTATACAATGCCGAGCCTCTGGCCGTGCATTAAACCTTGCATTGTGCTCATCTCAGGGGTCTCTTGCTGGTTCACCACTGATAGAAAAATGGCCTCCCGTGGGCCAAACACGCAGCCACCTGGCTCCAGTGAGCCTAGCCAAAGCGTGCGTGCACACAGACACTCACGTGCACGCAGAGACGTGCGCTGACAGCAGCGTGTTCTATCAGACAGCTTTAATTGCAGCAGCAGAAGCAGCAGCAGCGCGGCACTGGAGACAGCAAGGACTCGGATTAGCAGCGATCAGCTGAGATGAGACTGGGCCGCCAGCCAGCGACACAGCCATGGAAAATGACAGAGGGCGAAGGAGAGGGGGGGGGGGTAATGGAAGATTTTTAAGTGAAGGCGTAATTGCTGCATGGGCTTATTTACAAAATATCACCAATAAACGCTGATGAGAATTTGTGTCTACTCCCCCCACCACGTCTGCTAGTGATTTAGAATCTGTGGTGTGGAACTGAGCTGGCCTGAGCGAGAGACGGAAGATTACTGATAACAGATCGATGTTTTGGTTAGTGCAGCAGAGGTTGAAGCTCACTGCAGCAGGAACTCCGGCATTTGGTCCAGAGTTTCAGACTGGATGGATAGAACGTTGAGAGCAATGAAGGAGAGACGGATGGAGGAAGCGTATCGCAGATAGCAACGGGGAGATTTACTGGTGCATTAAAGAGACGAGAGTAAAAACAGGAAGAGAGGGATTTTTGCAACCTCTTAAAAGGTCCTGGTGTCCAAGAATAAATCCCAAGTCCTTAAAATGAGTTATAGCCTGATTAATGATGCAAGCCAAGGCTATACTGTATGCACCTGTGCTGACTTAGAATCAGTGGCAGCCCAAAAGAGTTAGTGCTAAGAGAGGAATGGGCAGAAAACAAACTAAATGAACAAAACAGAACAACACCCGAGATGTCTCCTGAATAAAATATGGGATTGCCAGCAGGGTCATCTTGGCTAGGATGTTTCTAGGTGGGTGTGGGGGGGTCTGTGTGGTTACTACACTGTATGTAACAGCCCAGAAATAAACACACACAGGAGGAGACTGGTGTTCAAATCCCATCTGTAAGCATGCATCACTGAAATCTACATACATTCTTCAAGTATAGGCAGTTAGTTATTCTCGAGAATGCTTGCAAAGTTCGAGCTCAAATCAAAACAATATCCCTCAGCAGCGCCGCTCCACACATTGAAAACCCATTGTGAAGCAAAGCGTAGTTTAGGCCACTACGACTTTGTGGTTGTGAGCGGTGTTCGCCACTTTGTTAATGTTCCTACTCTATTTATGGAGCTGGGGCTGTGTAGAAGTATCTGATTATTTTTAAATCACACATAGAAAATGGTAATCTAGCGAAATGCTAACTATTTAGTGAATTTGACAAGAAGCGTATTAGTTTATACTATTAGCTTGCAATAGCTAATTAACAGAAGTAGGAGCTACTGTATATTTTTAATTTTATCAGACCTCAAACCAGCATATCCATCCAGTAGTGTTGCAGTACAGTAAAGTCAATATACTAAGATATAACATACTATACGTACTGTATAACTGTATCCCAGTTGTGTAATAATTAAATAGGTTAATTTAAATTAAGACAATTGATGGATTTAGGATGTAATGAGTGCACAAGGTTTTTATATTTAAGTGTTTTACAGGTTGTGCTTAATCTTTATGTGCTTGTTTCACAGCCATTGATTAAGCCTAGTCCAAGACTATGAGAAAAATGTAATGAAGAAAAATGTTCTTAGTCTAGAACTAGCAAATAATCAATGTCTGTGAAACCGGCCCTAAATTTCAAAGTCAAAGACACTACATGTCTGGCATAGTATACACAGGGAAGAAGTGAAGACGTTTAAGTGTGTTATTGTGTAGTAGTGTAGTGTTGCAGTAGAACCACTGCCTTTGTAACATCATCTGGCCTCGCTCATAAATCACATTTAACTCGATCATGCTATTGCATCTAAAATCAGCTCACAGGTGCCACTCATTAGAGCTGTTCAACTTTAATTAGTCAGTCAGGGGAAATGCATTGCACAGCTGTCCCGCCTCTGTGCTGTACATGGCCACAGTGACAGACACAGATACGCATACAAGCTCCTGTGGACCAGACCTCAAAAGCCTGCCACTTTGTTTTCATCTTTTATGACTTCAGAAGATCACTCTAACAGAGCGCATTGTTAACACACTATCTCGCCCCCGTCCCTGGACTGGGCTTTGAGACCGCCCGTCCTGACCATATGTCTAGCCTGGACAGGCTAGGGCACCGCCGCACACGCACAAACACACACACACACACACACATAGAAACACGTGAACATGTGCTTGTGCCTCTCTCACGCTGGGGTAATATTAGTTAGACATGTGAAGCCATGCTGGTTAATGAGCTAAGAAGGAACACGGGAATCACAGCCTGCTAATCAGCATGCACACTTGCAGCAGGAAATAAGGGGAATTCAACAGAAATATCGGGGAAAGCAGAGCATAAAGTTCATATTTTGTATTAGCATACTGTGTGTGAAAATCTACACACACACACAATAGTGTCACAGTATGCCTACAAATGCATTTTGTATTTGTATTGTTGTATTGTGCTCAGTCAAATTACCTGGCATCTCACTACATTCCAATTCCAACATTCCAATTATTCATTTTCATAAGTACAGCTGACAAAGCAAGGGTGTAATGTGAACATTTTACACTTCACTGGTCAAACCTCACCGCTAAAGGTTTGTAAACACGCAGTTAGCTCACACGCCTAAGTGGTCCCCATAGAACAGTGCAAAGCCACTCAGTCTTTCTACGCTCATGTAGAAACATAATTTCCCTGTGTAAATATGCAGACATGGACAATTACCAAAAGACTATTCTGACAAGTCATTTAGTATCTTGCACTGCAAGCAAGCGCTAACGAATGTACCCTCAACGGGGGCAGGATGGTCCTGTGGTCTGCGTTCAAACCCTGGTGTTTGCCTACTTGTAAGCATCCTTGAGCATTATGCTTAACCCCCTACCCTCCAACTCCCAGTGGTGGGTGTAGTTGATGGGTGAATGTGAGGCAAATGTACTGTAAAGTGTTATTTAAATGCAGTCCATATACCATTTTAAGAAAGGGGACTTGCCTAATGCTTTCGGCAATTATGTAATAAATGGCATTCATAATTACACGGAAAAGCATCTTCCAGCCACATTATATATAACATTAACTAAAAACATCTTGGCTAAACCTAACTACTATCTTAAACACTCAATGCTTCTGACAAAGCAAATTAAATTGAACTACGTGAATATATACTTGTACGGATTCAAAAAACTGTATATCTGAGTCAATACATATTTCAATAATGGCTAGATAATACACACACAAAGAGAAATGTGCGTGCGCAACACACACACACACACACACACTAACCTCCACCAAGCAAGAGGGGAGCATTGTGGGTAGGTGAGTGAGGGGCCTGTGTTTACACTGGCTGGGGGTACAGCGTGGAAGCCCCATGGAAGTGGCCAGGCCAGATCCAATGGAGAGAGCCCTGCTATGACTGACAAGGCCTGCAAGGCTACAATCAAGTCAGCCCCACCCACCGGAGCCCCAAGGGTGGCTACACCAAGCAAAACAAATCAGAAATGGTTGCCATACCACAGCCATGGCAGGCCATACAGGGGCGAGAAACATGGGTTCTTGCTAACCTGCTGTTTACTGTACGACGAATGCCAAGCATGTCTTACCTACATTAAACAGAATTTCACTCCTAGAGATGAAAATGTATGTACATTTAATATACCGTGTGTGTGTGTGTGTGTGTGTGTGTATATATATATATATATATATATATATAATATTCTCTTTGCTTCCACCATGTGTTTCAACTCACTTGCTTCCTCTGATCAATTTTATTCCAACAGTAAAACAACAGCCAGTCCAAGTCCCCCGCTGTCACAAAAGCAATTGCAATGTTCCTGTGAAATGAAATGCACAGTATATAATCTCAAGGAAGGAAATGAACTGGTTCCTATAATTAAATCCAGCAGTGGTAGTGTCCATTCCTGAATGCCATCTCTATTCAGGGAACAAAAAGAGCTTTCTGTGCCAGCAGCCAGATCTCCAACAACAAACCAAAGACTATTTATTGAGATAATTACATTAGATGGCTTTAGCCCCTTTTCATGGCAGCTTGATGCTTTAGATTGATTCTATTGAAGAGAAGCAAAGTCCAGCTGAAGAGACCATGGTGCTGGAGATAAAGGGTGAATGGACTAATGGACCAGTAGGCAAAGCGCGGGTCTCTCCCCATCCATCACGATCACACATGGTATACAGACCTACTCACTATTCCTGCACATGCACAAACACACACATTCACAGCTAATGAATGGCATGAAATCTGGTTAGCCTGTCGCTATCCTATAGCCTCCCACAAATATCCTTATGCTAGCTGCATTGTGACTATTTCACATTCACTTGCTTGGGCTCACAATTAGCAAAAAAACACACTCACAAATTCTATTATCACCTAAATCTGATTCTTATCAGCAATATAGGAAGCAAGACGTGATTCTGTGCAAACTCTCACACACAAACAAAATGCACACATTACAGTATTGTGTGTTGGATTTGGAAAATAGTGCTTATACTGTAGCAATTAGTCTACCAGCCCATCTCCAGAATATCATGTGGCTTTGTTTTATGGAACTGAACGGCATGCAATTATCACTTCCACAAATTAAAAGTTGTATCTTCAAAATTTGCCCTAGAATGCCATCTAGTGAACTAAACGTATAAACCACTTAAACCATGTATAGTATTTTGAATATCCTTAGTAACAAAATGTGTTACTGTAATGAATACATTACATTAAAATATGTAATGTTAAGAGTTGTTCACCGAATTCATATTTCTTCATTCTTATTTTAAAGAAATGCAGGACAGCAAAATATGTCCAATGCCATATCACCCAACTGATTCATGGCATTATCCTTTGTGTGTTTTTCAACAAGACATTTCAGTTTATTTAACTGCTACACTGGTTTAGTACCATCAACATTTGATGCATTGTAACTTGGAGTGGTGCTGTCCAGCAGGGATTTCCTCAACACAAAGCAGAAGGTAGTGCCCTATTTATCAGCATTTATGGTACTCATAAAAACCAAGATGTTCAACTCAATGTATTACATTAGTAGATATTAGCGGGATATGTTTCTCTCTGAAGACCAAAAACTACAAATTGATGACAAACGACAAACATACCAGCTCTGTGTAAGGTTAGGCTGAATGCCATATTTACATAATGAGCAGTAAACATAAACATACCAAAGCCAATGCAAAGTGATGAAATGAAATGTACTTGTGGAACATTTATCTAACACCACCAGAGGGCAGCAGTACCACTGGACATGAGGGGGCATTTACTGTAGTTAATCCCCACCAAATTATCTCAATAATACTCACTCCAATCATTCTTTATTATTATTTTTTTTTTCTGTATAAAGTCAAGTACAATGATATACTATGAAAGCTTTGCAGCCCACATGTTAACACCTTTAGTAAGTATTATTAGATACCGGAACAAAACAACAGCCCCTTGAAGAGCAGCATGTTCAGTATATTGCTCTAGCTTTCTGAAGACCAATAGTGTCAGTCCAGCGTCACACCTTCAGGCAGTTCAACCACCACAGGAGCACAGTCCTCCAAATCCGCATCAAAATCCCAACGGAACTTCTTTGTCAGGTGAGCTTTGAATTTCTCCGCTCGCTTACACAGTGTGCCGTCTAGCCCTGGTCCCATGGCAAACTGAAAAAAGTCCTGTGTGGACAAGGAAAAAGGTTTAGTATGAGTAGCATGGCCTTCTTCTAAAATCAAAGGATTTAAATGGTATTTCAACTCCACTGAAACACTCCAAAACTGCAACACTTAAAATAACGTATATATGTATGCATCCATGTGGAGCAGCACAACAGAAAGACTAGTTTAGGTCAAAGAACTGTGGTTGCTTCGAAACAGTACTTTAGTGCTTATTGTGTAATGTCATGTTGCTGTGATTAACTGGATTTGATTGTTCTATTATTATTATTATTATTATTATTTAGCATAATTGAGTACTTTGTTTGTATGAAGAAATAAAATGCACCCTCAACCCTCAATTCATATATTCTACTTTTTACCATACATAGACTCATCCTGATGAATCAACATCAGCCGCCGGGTTGCCACTGATCTAATGTAATAAGGATGGTCTACCTGCAGAGTGGAGGTGAGGAAGTTGTTCTGAGACACAATGTCCACAAAGAAGTCGGGGGGGATTTCTCCTAGCTGGTGGTACAGCACAGCGATCAAGCCCAGGTACAGGTCTTTTCGGGTACGCATAGACTCCTCTGCACGACACAGCAGAGCCAAGAGGCGCTTCCAGTGCTCAAATCCCTCGTATACGTTTCCAATCAGGAAACACACAAAGGCAAATTGTAGCTCACCTGACAAGGGAGAATACAGAAACAAACTGGAAGGTTTAGTTTGCTCTCCATCATTTCTGAATAGGGACTTCTGTACTGCAACCTGTATTTTGATGAGATGAAACAAAATCCTAAATACACATATTAAATTATAATATATTAATAATACTTATTATTATTATTATATTAGAATACATGGTAAGTGATGGTGCTACTACGGTGTGATTTTTATTTGTTTTCTTTATTGTCATAAATATGGGGGGTGTCAGATATCTCTAATCTCTTTGGGGTCACAGGTCAGAAAGTAGCAACAACTGACCTAGGACATTCAGAGGCTGCAGTCGATGGTGCTTTTCCAGTAGGGTCTCCAGAGCATAGCTTTGATCCAAGTTGCACTGAGTGATCTGGGCTGGTGTGGCCCCAGGGGGATACATCTGGCTGGGAACATGAGAGAAGCGTAGTTCTGTTCCCTCCCTCTGCTTCATCTTGGGAAGCTTCTCTAAGCCCTCCTTCATACTTTGGCAAGCTGTGTCATTCCTAGGCAGATTCTGCTCTGCCCTGTCCTTGGTGTGCTTAAGATGGAGCTCGGGAATAACATCGGTTAAGGCGCACACTCGACCCGACAGAGGCTGCAACTCACTGGCCACTTCCTGTGTCAGTCTGTCAGTAAGGGATACCCACTTCCTCAGCACCTCGTAGGGATAGGGCCCAAGAAAAGGGTCCAGGTCTTTAAGGTTGGCACGCACCCGGCTGACTTCCTCCTCATTCTGAGAGGCTGAAAAATTGAGATCTTCTTCTTTCTCGTCCCAATTTGCCAACAGCACCTCTCGGGGTTTGAGGGAGAGAAAGAGACCTGTCTTTGGCCCAATATCACCTCCACTTAGTGGAGAGTAATGGAGGTAGTGCAGGCCCGGAGGGATCATCTTCACACCCCGGAAGCGAGGACCAACCTGCCAGGTCTTGTAGTCAATCCCAAGATCTGTACCCTGAGGAACTCCCAGCAAGACCAGAGTGGCTCCTTCTTCAAACAGCCTCCGAGCAACATCTGGGTCCATATCCATACTGGCCATGTCTTCTAGCTGAATAAATACGCAATAATGTATTTCTAACTTGTTCTAACGTGTTCGCGAATAGTAACGCTGTAATCTGTACTATCTGTAAATCATAAACAGTGGTTATCCGCTGTTTTGTCATTAATTTAAAGTAAATGGTGGTATTACCAAATATGTAATTTAATCTTGTATGTAAAATGCAAGTGATTGAATATACGAGAAACTACTATACATTCATATCACATATAAAGTATTATACTGGTGTTCCAAGTCATACTCAATAAAAAGAATATACTCTCCGCTTTGAAAGATGATTTCTCCGAGTCCAGTCAGTGCAACGGTATTATAATCCCCCACAGGAACACTGCTTGAAGAAAGGTTCTCATGAAGGGCAAGTAAGGTGTCTACTCTAGGATATAAACAATAAAGAATATTGCTCCGGATTCCTGGTACCAATCAACTATATGTGAAAGAACTAAGAATATAAATATTCCTATTTTTCCCATTCTTTTTGTTTTATTAGTCTCAGTATTTATCGTAGACTGTATAATGTACTTACTAGCTCTACCCATCCTCCTGCCCAGTAGGTGTCAGTAGTAAATATGTTGGTTATCTTTGAAGAAAACGAAGGAATAAGAAGTGCTGCACTGAAATGTGCCACTGTAGTACATATATTTGTAAAACCGAAATGAAAACAAAAAAAGACCCTAAAGTACAAGGTAAGATAACAACGACGAGCAAACTATAGAAACATGTGATTGCTGCTTACTGTATGGATTAAATTCCAAACACAATGTCATACAATATGAAAGACTGAAGCTAGTGATGTCATTCATTTTAATATTCACCTTTCACTTACGGTAACACTTAAGACGGGAGTGAGTGTGTGTGTGGTGGGTACATTTGTATACAAATGTACTGTTGTATATAACAGTAAATCTGTCAAAATATTTCTGCATATGGTGTCAGATATTCCGATTATAGTTGTTCCCTGAGACATTTCCACAATATCATCAGATACATTTTTTACCTATGACTTACACAATTGCGAGTACAGTGTGTTACACAATATGTAATATGTGCTATCTAATAAGTGGTAATTGGGAGTCAAACGAATCTTATGAACTTAATGTGTTGTTGATGTTGTCCAACATTTGTCCTTTTTTCTGCCTTCCAGCCGTACGTCAATGTCTGCCTCTGTGGTCACCCGACAGCTAGCCAGGCTAAGAAGCCTCTTCTCATGTCTTCGTAAAGACTACCTCCTGTACCAGTGCCTCCACCAGGCCCATGGGAAAAAAAAAAATCTGCTTGATGATAAAGAGGAGAGGGATGTGGTGCCAGGGGACTATAGGCTTCACTACAGCCCTCTCTCTTATTGTATGCCTAAAGGGGACCCCAGGAGCAAAAGTGAAAGTGATGAGCATGAACAAAATCACACCACTCTCACGCATTCCTTCAGGCAGGTGAGCAGTCGCTACAGTGTTAGTTCTTCACGCCGCTTTTCTAGTACAAAAAACGCCCTGCTTGACAAAACCTCAGAGTCTACAACGCTAAGTCCATTGCTTCATGGCAGAGAACCCCAAATGCTGGACGTTAAACCAGATCCACGTGCTTTCCAAAGGAGCCGGCCAGAGTACGGGTCTGTGACCCTTGACCTTACCCAGCGACCATCACCTATTGAATCTAAACAGGCCTTCCACCTGCTCCACAAAGTGACTGTGTTGAAGAGCAGCATGAAACCATCAGAAGTGACTAAATTCCTCTTGGAGCTTGGCCGGTTACACCAGGAACAGACAACACTTGTGAGAAGTGACACACGTTTCATTATGCTTCTCCGGTACGCAGTGGAAAACCTGCGCCACTACACTCACCCCGAGTTGTTGCAAATGCTGCAGTCATTTTTGTGGCTGGGTCTGCCCTCCACTCATAGCGTACTTGGACCGTTTGAGGCCGAGCTGTGTCACAGGGCCAGCCACATGAGCTTACACCAGCTACTGTTAGCTGCGGACATGTGGCGCTGTCTCGGAAGGCCAATGTCCCAGTTCTTAAAACACGTCTACGATGCAATCAACTTGCATAAAGGAAAGATGGGCATCGCTGAGCTAGTACAATTTCTCTATGTCATGGGAGAAGGTAGACACTGCCCAAAACACTTAGTTGGCCCTATAGAGCATCTTCTTATGCGCCACATGGACAAACTGCAGCCGGAGGAGATTGGCACAGTTTGCCTTGGGCTTTTTAAATCCCAAACATCGCTGTCTGCAGGTGCAGTGAACTACCTAGTGGACATGGCCCACTCTGTGGCAGAGGACATGAGTGACTTTGCCATGGTGAATGTATTGAAACTAATGCGGTTCAGTCATTTAGATCACAGGGCATGGCTTGAGATCATGGAACACGAAGTACCTCGTCGGGCCCCTAGAATTAATGTTCAGGGGCTGATGCACGTCGCACTCGCCTGCTCCGCACTGCACTACCGCAGTGACCGTATTCTCCAGGCTGTGGCCGATAGATTGCCTTCACTGGCAAGACACTGCAGGAGTAAAGACGCGTGCAAGTTGCTGTGGGCCTTCGGCACGTTAGGTTTTCCCCCTGCTGAGCACCCAGACTTTTACCACAGCCTTATAGAGGCCCTGCGGGAGAGAGAAGCTGAATTCCAGCGCTACCCAGAGCACCTTCTAACTGGGCTTCTCGGCCTGGCCTTTGTCTCTCAGCTCCCAGAGGACTTGCTAAGCTTAGCCCTGAGCCCTGAATTTGTCAGGAATGCAACGAACAGCAAACAGCTAGATTTGAAGAAAGACTTGTTCACTTTAGATGGAACTGTCGCTCTAGAGATTCCTCACTGGAGCGGCCCGCGTTTGGATGGCAAATTAAGGGATGAAGTCGAGAACATGCTGTGGAAATATGCCCAGTCAGATGTATGCCAGAAAGCAGAGGTTGTGGAAGCACAGAGGGCATTGCAGGATCTGCTAGGAGGAGAGGAATTTGTACATAAAAGGATGATTCTCCCGCACACGCGTTCCATAGACCTAGAGGTTCATTTTGACGGCAAAGGACAGCCTCAGCCAGTGAACTCACCATCCAGTCGATCTACTTCGCATCCAAAAACCTTGACTAGCTCTTCTCATCAGGCCTGGGAGAAGGTGAAGATAGGTGTAACACTCACAGATGGTCTCCTATCACAGCTAGTCAATTCCAGAAAGAGCAAGGCCATTTTAACCTCCTCTCTCGAAAAGAATGATACCCATGTTCATAGAATAGAGTCCAATGAAGATGAGAGGATCTTTATTGCTGGGGTGGATTTATACAACATTATTCCAGCCTCTCTCAGAAAACCCAGCCCAGTCCACATCCCTAGGGACATGGCTATAGTCAAACTAGCTGTCCAGGTGTCCAACAGGAATCATTACTGCTACCATTCCCATCAGTTGCTGGGCCTTCATGCAATGAAGAGGAAACAGCTCAGGTTGGCTGGATACAGGATCGTGGAGCTGTACCACTGGGAGTGGTTCCCTTTACTGAAGAAAAGCAATGCTGAGAAACTAGCATACTTGCACTGTAAGATCTACAGCAGTCTAGATTGAAACACAGTTGTGTCAAATTGCTTATTGAATATCCATTGTGAACGTGTGATGTGTTTCATGTAATTGGCTGATGTGCAATACATTGGAAAAATGTAAAAACTAAATTAAAAGATAAAATTTAATTGTCAATAATCATCACAAAAATGTATTTTAATGCCTGTTAAAACAATTAAATATATTATAGTAGCACCTTTTTGTGCTAGGGAAATGTGTTGTTACTCATTTGAATTGAAGTAATTTAATAAAGAAATGTGCATGTCTCCAGTACAGATTATTATGAAACACAAAGTTCAGTTTATTATTGCAACAGTAAGAAAATGTAATTGATATTGCTTGTGACCATTTGACCTTTTTCAAAATTACTACAAATACAAACAAAATGTCAGTTTTAACATGAACTGATTGATGTTCCCATAATCATCTGTTGATGCATACCATTGATACAGGTACAGCAGTTCCAAAGAGGTTCAATCACACTCTAGCTGTATCTTAAGACATTTTAGAAAGGTGTGGTATTCTAATGCCTGTGTGTAATGTTGGTAAGATACCAGTATTAGCACCATGTCAAATGTGAGATAGCTTACATATGGTATACCACATACATTTTAAAAAGACAGAAAAAAATAGCATAGTAGAGCTACTGTAAATGCATTGTAAATGTTGTAGTTTGTATATGAATGGAATGCTTTCTATGAAGCAAGTGTTGGCATTCAGTTCAGATTTATAGCAAACATACTGTGACATTAAAAAAAAATGTACATTTATTTGAGGCACTTGAAGTAAGAGCAAACTAAATATGCACTACTCAGTAATGACTACAGATTGGATAGTGCAGAGGCAGTGATGTTTGTCTATGTCTTATCTGCATGAATGCTCTGAAGCTTCTGCCAACATTTAACCAGTGTCTTCAAAATGTTGGTGAGCTTCTTGTTTCCTCGTATTCTGTGGTTATCTGGACACATGCTCTCCTGCAAACAGACAGGGAAATTAGTATGCAAGTGAAATATCTAGCTGGCCAACATTTTTTTTTGGAAAGGATTCCAGCTGAAACAGTTTACGGTTAACAACATAATGGCATGCAGTCAGATGGATGAACCTCACCTTTTTCCTCACCAGGTAGTGGCAGTGTTCACTGATGACCTGTACCATGGTCTCCACTGGTTTCCCCATGTCTCCCTGTGGCGGTGAACCTCGTAGACACCGGAATTGTTGCGTCATATTATAGATGGAGCGCAACAGATGAATTTCCTGAATTTTTTTTTTTTTTTTTACAATGGTGACATGTCAATTTAATTCTATGATGGAAACAAGGGTATTTGACACTTGGAGAAAGGTTGCTTAACTATGAATCAAACGTGTTCACAGTACTTGCCCTGTCCACGGTGCTGAAAGCTATGGGTGGTCTCAGCTTTATACTGTAATAATTACGTACCTTTCCCGAGGAACAAGGATCCCGCTGTTTTGATGTTTTAAATGAGCCAGTTAGATTCTGAAATGGAACAATCAATTGGTTATACAATAAAATAGGCAGTATGTGTCCTGCAATTGTAGGCCTATAGTTTCTTAAGTTATTGGACAAAAATAACACATTGTGTTTAGAGGACCTGAAAAAAACACATTCAATTCAGATATATTTTAGGTGATGACATCCACATTAGGTGAGCCATGCACATTACATAGCCTCTTAAAAGGGACCCAAAGTAAAGTAATTGTTTCATAAATTCTCAAGTGAAATATAGGTCTAGATCACGTGCTCCATTTGCACTTGGATGTGTCAATGACAAATTGGGCTTAAGCATCTGCATAAAACTAGTGCAACAAACAGGCATATCATTAGGAGTGTCAGACAACAATGTGGTATATTGTTGAAGGAATTCAGTGCAGTGGTGAGCTTAGCAGATAAAGTTGGTAGACGATCTCTTAAAATCATTAACGTTACATCAGTTGCAAAAGAAAACCGAATTAAAAAACAATGCACTGATTGAGAATGCTATCAAGATGTACATATGCACACACACACA
>JAODTR010046540.1:0-14951 GCA_025399935.1 Amblyopsis rosae | reverse complement strand
CTTTATCATAGGGTGCACTGGACCATCCTTTAACATAGGGTGCACTGGACCATGCTTTAACATAGGGTACACTGGACCATCCTTTATCATAGTGTACACGGGACCATCCTTTATCATAGGGTGCACTGGGTCATCCTTTATCATAGTGTACACTGGACCATCCTTTATCATAGTGTACACTGCACCATCCTTTACGAAAGGTAAGGAGATCCCACAATTCCTTGCAACGCATCATTCGGCCGCTCACAAAAACAAACGATCATCATAATGTCAAATGTATAGCCTATCTGTTGGTATAATGTCTGACTGTATAAATGGCATCTCCAGTCGTATTTACACATTCCACACACACAGGCACAAATGGGTGCATATAATTACAGCAGCCTGCATTATAATGTGTCCCCCACAATGTTGAAGTCACTCCTACGCCATTGTGAAATACTATAAATTAAGAATAATTTAAACATTTGTTCATTTTATATATAGGTCTATATTAAAAGGCTGCAGTCTAGTTCCCAATATAAAAGGCTATTTGACACAGTAAACACAGATATAGCGTAGACATAGTAAATACAGTATATACATACTCTCTACATAATGTAAACTGCACGTTTGGCCAGAATTGTGATTATTTGTTTACAAGACATGTTATAGTTTCACAAAGACTGTATCGGTAAAACACTCACTTGCAGTGCTATGACTCCTACAAAGACATAAGACACCTTTGCTATTAACACTGCCATAAAGGTGGGATTAGACCTATATTTGCTATTAACACTGCCATAAAGGTGGGATTAGACCTATATTTGCTATTAACACTGCCATAAAGGTGGGATTAGACCTATATTTGCTATTACCACTGACATAAAGGTGGGATTAGACCTATATTTACATGTTTTGACTGTTTCATCCAGATGAAAGCAGCTGCAAACGTGGACGGCAATCACTTTTAAATTGGAAATTCACCTTTGCTCATGCCACTGACAACACATAATCGTATAACGTTATGAGCTTGAGATACTGAGATAACATAGCTAGCTAACTTGAATCATAGTAGCAAGATTACATAAACTGTTATAGCCTAGTTACACTCATTGAAATACCATACATGGCATTAAATATTTTTCCCGTTTCTTTCGTGGTATTGAAATGAGTATCGAGATATTGGTATCGACAACCAAAGCTCTGGAATTGTGACATCCCTATTAGGGCTGGGCGATATGGACCAAAAATCAAAACCCGATATATTTATATCTCTTTTGAAAATATACCGATATAAAATCAATACAGGTATGGCGCCCAGCCCTAATCCCTATTAAAGTATATACACATTTTTGCACCCATTAAATCAAATATATTGAGGCACATCAATTCATTGTGCGGCACAAAGATCTACAACAAAACGATGTATTCTATCCAAAACCTACCATAGTCTACTCAGTAGGAAAATGAATAGGATACTTTTTTCTATTTTTGACCACCTAGGTGGCTTGCAGCGGTGACACTGTCGCTTGTCGCTCTGAATCGCCAACTCTCATTGCAAATGGACGGCAGCCGGTCGCTTTTGTGGCTCTTGTTTGTGTTTGCGTGAACTCAAGGCATAGTTCCCGAGGTGTCGGAGAGTGGGGCTTATATAACACTGTGCACAGTGGTACCGGCTGGCTTATAGATCCCAACTCAACGTGAATAAAGTGTTACGTTCTATTCACCTGTTTGCAACAATGCAAGCTGCGCTGCTGTAGTCACGACTAGAGGTAAAACGGTCAGCTGAAAGTCAAAAGAATGTCAGTCTCCTCTCGTGACCTGCACTGCAAATATGTCTATTTATTTTGTGCAGGCAGCTGTAATGTTGTCAGCAGATGGCTAGGTTTCTTGGTAATTGGTACTTGGCACGACACACCTGATTTGTGGCACTGTGGCTCAAGAGGAAAAGTCACACATGCAAGCTTTAAGGTAAATACCATTTTATAAGATGCCTACTACCTGAATGTTTTGTTTACAGCTCCTCAGTGCAATTTCAGCAATGCCACAATAATTAATAGGCCAAACATTATGATAACCCATGTTTATTCCATACGCTAAACATTGAACAACGTTATTCATGCTGCTCAGTAACTTTCTTTCCCACAAGTTATGTAGCCTGTAATTAGAGGAATGATTTCGTCCATCAAAGTATCTGGGCTACAAATAAAGCTCGTGGTAAACATGAATCACGACGATCATATTCTATAAACGCGATTCTGTGTTGAGTATTGTTACATTGAATACACTGACACGATAAACAGCAAGTCCATTCAGAAAACGATTTCAGCTCCACACCTTCCCGCCGTAAACAAGAATTCACATCAACAACAGCGACATCTGTAGAGACCTCATGTGGTCGTGTCTTTAAAAGCAGAAGGAAGCCAGCAGCCTGCATCTTTCCATCCCTCCCTCTTTCAGACACAAACACGCACTAATGTCCGTACCTACTGTAAAGCATCGCTGCTCTTTAAAAACAGAGGCATCGACCACGCGTCACGTCACTCACGATCGAACATGTAATATCGAAAAGTTACCAAAACATAGCCTACCTATTTAGACTTCGAGCAGCAACAACAATGTCAGAACAAACAGCAAGGGAAACATGTTATACAAATAAAACCAAAGAAAGCAAGACGAAGGTAACTACTGAAGGCTACACTGTAGATTATCCCCCCGAAAAGGAACAGTTTCTTCTCCATACCTGGCGATCAAACACCTCGGGAAGAAAATGTTTTAGGGCATTTCTTCGGAAACCACATATAGGCGTGAAAATCCAGCGAAATCCTCCATCACGCACGCAACACGAAGTCACACTTTGACGATCTTCACAATACGGGAGGGAAATGTCCGACCAGAAATCACGATGGTCTCTCTGCGGCGCTATAAACGCCCGACTGGCATCGCTGTCTCCCCTCGACTGAAGCGGAGAGAGCGACTAGGAGTGAACGAATTTGCGTGCGTTAAGGGGGAGGGGGATCCGACCAGCCTGTCAGCAAATAAGAAGTGCGCACATGACCGCAAGAGAGACCTTGGGAACGTCAAATACAGCGATAACCTCTCTCTTTCTCTCACTCTAACATGCATGCAAGCAGGCGTCATGCTGGGGAAAGACTGTTGCTATTTGACCTCGATCAAAACAACCCCCCCCTCGCCACACAAACAAACACACACACACACGCACATTGCGTGTGTGTGTGTGTGTGCGGTGTGGTCTGAATGTTCCCTTTTACAGGGTTGTGTAGATACACTGGAGTCTTTTTCCAGCAGTCCGTGACGAGATACCGCTAACGATGGCCGACCCCGCCTTTAAAACAGGCCACGTTTTTAGAGTGTTTTAAATAGCAAAATAGCTTTGCAATACCTCTTGAGACAGATTGCTCTAAGTTGCCACATTCACGTATCTGATCTGCAAGTGCAACAACACTTGAAGTGGGACAGATCGTTTTTAATAAGTCTGTAAACTATGCTATACTAGTATACTAGATTAGTATTATATAAAGTCTGTAAAACTATTTTGGGTGGTTTGAGTTAGCACCGTTGCAATGACCCGACATTATCTGATTCTATTCTAATCAGCTGCTCTCAAAAGACATAGACAATGTGCAAAGAAGTTTATTTCCGTAGGGATTGTAAAATACTTGCAAAAGCAACCTATAATATGTTGTTTATGTAGCCACAAATCCAGAGTGGAGTTGGATTCAAATAAAAATATTGTTATTGATATAGCACGTGCTTTATCCAATCAAAAGATTGGAATGGCCATGCATAATTAGCCATGTATGTGAACTTAATAATGTACTTTTTATAATGCAGTTGCATGTTTCTACCTCTATAATATATGTGTTGTTTCATTGGTGAGTATATTGTGTTTGCTGCACCCATCACACATAATAATCCACGGAGCAGCGCTTTGTGGAAGAGGAACGGCTAAATGTAGCGCTGAGTGAGAGCGGCCATCTTGGCCCGTAGCCAATACAAAGCCCCAGCCCCTCTAGCCCCTAACCCTCACTTGGGTAGGGGCCATGGCTAACAAAAACAAAACATGAACCAACTGCCAAACTGTTACCTCCCTTTTCATTAACCCCAAAGGGTGCCGTGGTCCCCAACTAGATCATTTAGGGCCTGCAGAGCTCGTAAAGGAACTATTAATGCCAGCAGTAAATAACTAAATGTCTTCCCATTCACTTCAGCAGAAAAGGACCATAATGACATATTGCTAAGTTCAGCTGTTTGTCATTAATAAAGTTTAGCGATGCAATCCTTTGATATATTATGTTGTGTATGTGGGCGCTGCATGTTCTTGACAGAAAGTGTGCAGGTCTGTTACAGAGGAAGCTTTGCCAAATAAATATATCTTAATTAAATAAATCACATTTTAACAACAGCATTGGCAGAATAAGATGTGCACACAATGAATTAACACACACATACACACATATAGACCCATGCACACACACACACACACACAGACAGACACACATGCACGCACACACAAACACACAGACACTTTCCTTCACTACGCACTAAAGAGTGAAAGACAAGCGCAACTAACAATGACCCTTGCTTCAATGGTAGCTTGCATAGGGAGGTTTAAAGCTAGAATACTATGTGTGGACTTAAAGATAAGGAAGCTATATGGGTTGAAGGGTGTTGTGTTTGAACGATAAATCTTTATTGAGCTTTTTGTTCTCCACTGTCACAAAACCATGACCGTAGTACAAAGTACAAGGGAACCAAAATGCAAAGTAGCCTAAACGGAAATCAACACACAAAGTACAAGCAAGTAAGTAAGTAAGTAAGTAAATAAGTTAAATGCATTTGTATACATTTTAGCACCTTTCACAGACAGCAGTCACAAAGTGCTTCACAGAAATACAATATATTTAGATTTTTAGTAGATGTTTAAAGTGTCCATAGAAGGAGCATTTCAGATCTCTGTGGGGGTTGAGTTCCAGAGGGTGGGGGCTGCAACGCTAAAAGTTCTGTCCCCAAAAGTTCTTTAATTCGTAATATGGATCCACCGCTTGCTTTTCCCATCATATCAGTGTCTCGAGAGAATGCCTCTTAAAGTACTAGCATTACATTTTACAACTTTAATCGCAAATCTTATTGGTATTCCAACACATACTGTGTGGAGCCATTCTAATTCCTGAAATTAGAATAAACCGAAATTATGTATTGTAGCTGCTGCATTGGTGCTCATCTAACTACTGTATATTATTTATCCCATTACACAGCAACAATATTGTACTGTGCGCTATTCACAAAGCAATTCAATTGACTTCAATGCATGGAACCATTGGCTAACATTATATCCATGGCCTCCGCAGCGCATTGAAGCTAGCAGCCTAGGGCTGGGCGGTTTGAGAAAAAATGATATCACGGTATTTTTTAAAGAATACATACTAGAAAATAAGGCATTAACATTTAACACTTCCTACTCATTGTTTAAATGTGGTAAGCCAAAGCAGGAGGTTGTATTGGCTTTTGTTCGTGCACGTGAAAGTTCCTTGGATCTTGTGTGTGTGTATGTGTGTGTGTGTGTGTGTGTGTGCGTGCATGTGTGTATGTGTGTGTGTGTGCGTGCATGTGTGTGTGCACATGCGTGCATGTGTATGTTTGTGTGTGTGTACGTGCGTTTGTGTGTACGTGTGTGTGTGCGTGTGTGTGTGTATGTGTGTGAGAGTGTGTGCGTGTGTACGTGTGTGTGTGTGAGTGTGTGCGTGCGTGTGTGTGCGTGCGTGTGTGTACATGTGTGTGTGTGTGTATAGTTAGCAGAGCTCATAGTGAGCTTCTCCCCAGCATAAAAAAACCCCAACACCACCCAATCACCCTGGCAACCAATGCCTCAGTGTTCCGAGTTTCCAGGGTGACCGGGCGGGAAAGACTGGCTGCATCACACCATCTCGACGTCTATCTGGCAATGCAATCAATGCATTATGCTAACGTAATGCTAACAACAGCAAAACGAAACAACTTCTGCTGTTTACTGCTCGTGCTCACTCGCTTTACCAGTAGTAGCCTACGGTGCCTACCGTGATATGGTTGGATGTTCGCTAGCTGAAGACAATCACCATCTCTCCATTTTTTGTGTGAATTATATTAGCATATAAATCCTGCACACCACTTCAGAATAGTCCTATTTCATTAGGTAGGCTATAAACTCAAAGCAGCTACTCATAGACGAAGTGGAACCATTTGTACTGGCTACATTTGCAGACGCGGACACCGTTGTTACAGATCAATGTGACTAGACCAGACCAGGGCTACGCATAGGGGTTAGGAGGAGCATTAAGGAACCACAGTGAGTAGAAAGAAAAACATTTTAACGCGTGCACCCCCACCCCCTCACGGTGTATTAATGTAGACATTGTCCGATGCCAATTTAGTAGACACTGATCAACCCTATTAGGTGCTTAACTCTAAACTCACCAATCAGCCATATGCACTATGAAAATGCAACTGGTGAGTCTACCTGCTGCAACATAAATGGAAGGTAGCATTTTACAGTACTGTAAACATCACTGGCCACAGATCTACAGTATTTAGAATGAATTTAGTGTGTGTGTGTGTGTGTATCTGAGGTCAGTGGATTAGCCAATGTTCACCTGTGTTCACCTGTGTGTGTGTGTGTGTGTGTGTGTGTGTGTGTGTGTGTGTGTGTGTGTGTGTGTGCTTGATGATAAGGTCTGGGACACAGCGTGCCCTAAATGTGTGGAAAACACGGACTGTTGATTATGGACGGCCCAGAGTTACAGGTGGAGTTAGGTTGAGATGGCGATGGCCAGGGACGGCACAACTTCCCACCCGTTGTAAGATTTCTAAGAGGACATTCTTATCACAATTTGAAACTTTTTAATGCAAATAAATGTTCATTCTTTATCATAGCATTATGTTGATGGTTTAAAAATAAATAAATCATAAAGCAACTCTTTTCACGGTGAATAAAACAAAACAAAAAACATCTTGACAGATTCATATTCTCCAAAATTGGTGTGAAAGGTTTCATAAACAAAAGCACAGTATTTTGATTTTGTTTTAATAATGCAAGCTAACAAAATGACATAATATCGTTATTAAAAATGAAGCGCACCGTAAAATAGGAGGTGCTGTGATGCTTTGGCCAACATCCAGTAGCTTTCCTTACAGGCACACAGACTGGAAGAGACCAGCTTTATTTCTCCAGAAGATTCTGCTACTCATACAGACTGCCATTTGTTATTGTGATAACATGTTGGACCACATCGCCCAGCTCTGCCTCTAGGTCACTTTTACATCTCTGCAACAGCGCAGCTACACATTTAGTTTGTTGTAAGACACTGGCCTCAGCAGATGCAGCAGGTGCTAACATCTTAACAAGTAGGCAGACCAAAGACATCGCTTCACAGACACAGCTAGCATTAGCAATGCCTATGCTAGCTGTGTGAAGTTCTACTTTGGAATGCAACATTCTCCCACCCTTGACGTCTGTTTTACACTTGTTTGACACTGCTCACAGATATCTATCACACACACACACATACACACACATGCACACACAACACACACGCACACGCACGCACACACACACGCACACACACACGCACAACCCTGAGGAACAGAAAATAGACAGGCTGTTGTTGAGACTCAGTAGGGTTTATATTGAATCAAGAGCTCATGTCTGGCATAAGCAGGGCTCAAAGGCTGTTGGAACACAAGCACACACACACACACGCATATGTACACAAACGCACGTACACAGGCAGACACACATGCATATGCACACAAGCACACACATACACAGGCACACGCATATGTACACAAACTCACGTACACAGGCACGCACACATGCATATGCACGTACACACAAACACATGCGCACGCACGCATTCACATACACACGCGTGAGCACGCACACACACAATGAAGGAAGGATAACAGAATGCTTTAGAGCACACACACACAACACTGTTGGTGGCTCCATGTATTGCTTGTGAGGTTTCTCTGCCATTACGCCTTTTATACTCATCACGTATTCTGCTGTTCTTGTGTGGTATAAACACTTAACATGTATAAACACTTAACATGCATAAGCACTTAACATGTATACAACACTTAACATGTATAAATACTTAACATGCATAAGCACTTAACATGTATACAGCACTTAACATGCATAAACACTTAACATGTATACAACACTTAACATGTATAAACACTTAACATGTATAGACACTTAACATGTATACAACACTTAACATGTATAAATACTTAACATGCATAAGCACTTAACATGTATACAGCACTTAACATGCATAAACACTTAACATGTATAAACACTTAACATGTATACAACACTTAACATGTATAAACACTTAACATGTATAGACACTTAACATGTATACACCACTTAACATTCCATTAACACCACTTAACATGTATACAGCACTTACCATGCCATTAACACCACTTAACATGTATACAGCACTTAACATGTATAAACACTTAACATGTATACAGCACTTAACATGTATAAACACCTAACATGCATAAGCACTTAACATGTATACAGCACTTAACATGCATAAACACTTAACATGTATAAACACTTAACATGTATACAACACTTAACATGTATAAACACTTAACATGTATAAACACTTAACATGTATAGACACTTAACATGTATACACCACTTAACATTCCATTAACACCACTTAACATGTATACAGCACTTACCATTCCATTAACACCACTTAACATGTATACAGCACTTAACATGTATAAACACTTAACATGTATACAACACTTAACATGTATACAGCACTTAACATTTGTAAACACTTAACATGTATAAACACTTAACATGTATAGACACTTAACATGTATAAAGAACCTAACATTCCATTAACACCACTTAACATGTATAGAACACTTAACATGTATACAACACTTAACAACACTTAACATGCCTTTTACACCATTTAAAACATTTACACCATTTAAACAATTTAAACATTTTACACCATTTACATCATTTACACCGTTTAAACCATTTACACCATTTTTTAAATTTACACCATTTACATAATAAGAAGCTGATCTGCTGAATAAGAATATGCTCTAGTCGGACACAGGACTGCTTGTTGCTTGCCATATAGTGTATACTAGTATATTAGTATATTAGCTATATTTGCTAGTAGTGAACTGTCACATCACATGTTTACCCTGTGTTGTGTGCCCATGTCAAACATAGTAAAAAATAAATAAATGATAAGAAGAAGAAAACGATTTTGTTTTAATTGAAAACTTATTGTGATGCTTTGCAGTAGGCCACACATGCACGCACACACACATCAGATAATGATGTGTCCGACAGCTAAGCAGAAAGCAGAGAGGAGCCTGCTGATTGGATATTGTTGCAGCACAATTATGAAGCGCCCGTGCAGGAGATTACACACATACACACACATACACACACACACACAAATGCACACGCACAATTAAAGGCAGGTGTGGCCACTTCACAACCAACAAATTACAATCACACACACACACACACACAGATGTGCTGTGTTGTAGCAGCCAGAAAATATTGTTTTGAAAACGAGTAAAAGTGAATGCACACACACACACACACACAGTTATATCAGGTCTGTTCTCAGCAGTTTTGGCGGAGCTATTTCCATATACGATGAGGTCATCAATAGGGCTGTCGCGATAACCGCAATATTGCAATACCGTGGTGTTGCTAACCAAAGCACCCATCCCACTGTCAACAACCGTGATAAGTCTTGGAGTCACATTTGATAACTCCCTTTCATTCGAATCACACGTCAAAACAATCACCCGGGCATCCTTCTTCACCTCTGAAACATATCTGGACTCCACCCTTCACTCTCATGCTCAAGCACCGAAACCCTCATCCACGCCTTTGTCACCTCAAGTCTGGATTACTGCACCTCTCTTCTCTCTGGCATTCCCACCAAACTCATCAACAGACTCCAATTAGTCCAGAACTCTGCTGCCAGGATCCTCACCAACACAAGGTCAACAGATCACATCACTTCTATTCGGATTCAGCTACATTGGCTTCCTGTAAAATTCTGTATCAACTTCAAGATTCTCCTCCTCAAATAAAAAGCCCTCCACAATCTGGCTCCCTCCTACCTCTCTGACCTACTCCTCCCATATACTCCCTCCAGATCTCTCTGCTCCTCCTCTACAGGGCTTCTGGTCACCCACCCATTCCTCCTCTCCACCATGGGGGCTCGGGCCTTCAGCTGCTCTGCCCCCAGACTCTGGAACGCCCTTCCCCTGCACATACGACAGCCACCACAGTTACCTCATTTGCTGAGCTTCTCAAGACTCATCTCTTCAGGGTTGCCTGTAGCGTTTGACCTTCTGTTCCACTCTCACCTTTCTCCCCTGCCCCCCCAATAAGCATGTATTATTATTTAATTTTGTATATACTTCCCAAAATGTAATTGTTTATTGTTTCTATAATGTATGTTCCTGCCTTAGTTAACAGTCCAAAACTGTATTATATATCTTAACCAAATGTTTTATATTGAACTTTATATTTGCCTGTAAGATTTCCTAGTCTTTTGAAAGGCGTCCTGAAATTAAATGTATTATTATTATTATTATATGTTGTGTGGTGTCTGCACCACTTTATTTGTGTATTTACAGAGCCAGGGCTGTGTAGAAACACCAGCATTCACAACTATAGCGGACCATGTACTAGAATCTCTTAGCTTACCTTTAATGACACACCCTGTATTATGCAGAGAGCTCATTCAGACATGGATGGAATCAGAGGGCTAAGACACACACACGCACACAAGCACATGCACACACACACACACACACACACCTGCACACACACAAGCACATGCACACACACGCACACACACGCACACACACGCACATGCACACACCTGCACACACACACGCACATGCACACACACACGCACAAGGTGTGTGTGTGTGTGTGAGCTGGTGTAGGTGCTTAGTCTGCAGCAGGCATCAGCTGTAATGGAGCTGCGTGAGGAGGCAGGCAGAAGCTCAAAACGCTGAGATGCAGAGGGACCAGAGAATTACCCCGATCGCTTTCAGAGACGAAAGCAGAAATACCAACTATGTCCAAAGCTCTTGTATGCCACACACACATATGTATTATTAGCAGCACTAATATTCAGTGGCACTGCACCACCAACTTATCCATCCACCCATCCATCCACCCATCCATCTTCTCCGGCTTATCCAGAGTCGGGTCGCGGTCCCTTTCCCGAGCCACATTACCAGTGTGGAGATATAATCTCTTCACGTAGTCCTGGGTCTTCCCCGAGGCCTCCTCCCAGCTGACGTGTGAATGTGTGCGCACGCAGGCGTGTTTGCATGTGTTATTCTCTAATTTAAAAGTCTGTAAGTTGTTAAAATAAGTTATAAAACGCTTTTCCCCGTATAGCCTGGTTCATCCCATAGAACTCCATTCATATTTGTCTCTCCCGGCGCCATTCTAAAGCCTGCTGGGCGGAGCTTCGGCACTAACTGAGATCCTGTCTAAACGAAACATCAGATTGCAGTCTATGTGATTTGGCTGAAAGCAGGATAAAACACACTCTCTACCAGTATTTATAACATTTTTGACTGTGGCGTAATTTGATTTCTGTGACGAGTTTTACGTCAAGTGTCCGGTACACCGTGAGTTAAAGTGGAAACGGAACACCGTGAGTCTACGGTACAGAAAGAACAAATAACAACAACAAACGCTGGGACGATGGGAGCAAGTGAACACAAGGCGCTAAGGTCCTGGCGTTGTTTTGCCACATTACAGAGCTGCTGGACCCACTGCGCAGCGCACAGTAATTAGAGTCCTCACTTGCCTGGTTAGGCTTCAATCTCGTCATCTTCAGAGTGTCACATGCCGTGTGTGTGTGTGTGTGTGTGTGTGTGGCTACACAGGGGGTCGCAAGAAATGAAAATGTGTTGGTTTTCTTCACAGGAAGACCCCAGGCTTCAACAACCATATCACAACGGAACTGGAATGCCTGATCACATGATCTGATAGTGTGTGAGGCCAAGTCAGGGAATTCAAGTCAAATAAACAAATAGGCAGACCCTCTGTGACGTCACCATAGACTGTGTATATAAATGGACAGACCCTCTGTGATGTCACCATAGACTGTGTATATAAATGGACAGACCCTCTGTGATGTCACTATAGACTGTATATATAAATAGACAAGCCCTCTGTGACTTCACATAGGTTTTCTCAAGAACGGGTTGGAAGCTCAAGCTGTCTCTGGCCTTCACCATTTTTGCAGCATATGACTCTGCCTGTACCTCCCCTGCCCATTATAATGAAATAAATACAGTATATGGCTATATATTGTTAACTGATGGTACGTAAAAATTCACAGAGCCGCCTCCATTGCTGCTGCCTGAGGTGGTATGTAAACAGCCACTAATGTGATAGAAGTGAAGTCCCTTGGCAAATAAAAGGGCCTGCATTTAATTATGAACGTCTCCACCTCAGCGGAGCAGGCCTGGGCGGTCACGGTTGTATCCCTGCAAAATCTTTGGTTCCCCCCTCTGGTTCTTAGTGAAGCTTAGTGAGATCAGCCCGATGAAAAGAGGAGCCATCTTGCTTTAACACTGTCAGGTTTCAGAAAAGCACTTCATTAAGCAATCTGCGATGTCTCGTCTAGTATTAATGAGGACAGCCAGTTCATCGTGCTTATTGACCAAAGAGCGCACATTTCAGAGTCAGATACTCGGTAGCGGGGAACACTGTTTCCTTCTCCTGAGTCGGACCTGAGCGCCAGCACTTTTACCCCTCTTCCTTCTCTGAGCTAGGCCTCGACCCTGTGTGAGACGTGAATCATAGAACAATCTGGCTGATAATTGGCCACATTATCATGGATGTGTAATAGTGTCAGTCTATCATACCTGAGCAAACACTCCAATATCCACACGTATGCATACGAACAGTTGACACATTGAGATGCAGAGCAACAACATGTCGCCATACTACGGCAACATCTAGGCTCAGGCAGAGAATTCAACCTAACACCAGCAGCCCTCTCTCTCTCTTCGATAGCCTTACGTGCAACAGAGAGCACTTTGTCGGAACACGTCGTGGGAGTGGTAATACCAATTCTGACATGCCTAGATATGCCACAGGAACGACATTACCGTTTCAAATGATGCCTACGTCTATTGTGCACGCCTTCAACACTGAGCATCATTTGCTGCTGCTACCACAGACTGTTCCCAGTATGACAATGTCTAATAGTTTGCTGTTGTGCTTTTTAAAATCTTCTTAGTATTGTAAATATACTTGGATATGTTTAGTTTACTCCACACTGTATTTCCCTCGCTTGGGTTCTTCGTTTTAAAAACTAATATATCCAGTCTGCGCCCGTTGTCTGAACATAGTCTGTGATCACGGCGAAGTTCTTCTGGATATAAAATCCATAGACGTTCAGAAACTGAACTTTTGGGCATGCGCGTGCCCACACACACACACGTACACGTGCACAGGACCTACATGAAATGCCTGGACCTGCCACCTGCCAATCACTGTCACAAAATGTCAGTTAGTTTTTAGTCCAGAATAGAAACAGGCCTTTTCAGTCAAGAAATGTTCAGTCAGTCGTTGCAACACGCTGTCATTCCCAACTCCTCAAAAACTGCAGCTTGGTCAATGGCCTTTCTCATACATTTTTGAAGCGTTCGAAAGCCTTTGGCGTCGTAGGATGAAGACTTCGGTCACTGACTGTTACGGCAGGGTTTATTTTTAGCTATATGGGCATGCAATCTCAGTGTGTGTAGATAAATAATCAATATACAATCGAGACATGTTAGAATGTAATTACTTTTAATCATAGGCTACACACAGCCTATACCGAAATAGAACTGAAACTATTTACTTTTATGATTTCAGATAAATGCATTTTAACTTGACAAGAACATACAAGAACACACACAAGAACACACACAAGAACACGGGTGCCAGAGAACATGAGGACATGTCATCCATCTTTAACAAGGCCACATGCAGGTATATTAAACACACACACACACACGCACACACACGTGCACACACATGCACACACACACACATGCATGCACACACACGTGCACACACGTGCACACACACACACACACAGAGTGAAACAGTTGTTTATTCAGCACGGTGGGCTGTGCAGCTGACAGGAGCCAAATGAGAGCAGCAGATATGAAATATGACACCAGATAACCCCCCCCACCAACTGCTGTTGAGTGTGTTGTTCAAGGGAATGCTGCTGTAATGTACTGTGTGTGTGTATGTGCGTGCACAGGAGAAACACTAATTAGCGGTCGATACTCAATACGAGGTCGCTCACCCGTTAACGAGGCTTCTCTATTAAAAGCATGGAGGGTCAGAGGTCATTCACTGCCGCCTACCCTCCGCAATCAGACGTCAGGCTTAAGCACCTGAACAACAGAGCACGCCATCGCCCCCTCTGGCCACTGCTGGCCCTGCAGCGCAGCTCAAAGACTTAAAATAAATACTTTGCATAAAAATGATAACCAATGTTTGGCTTGCTCATCACACACAACTGTTGTAGTTCCTTAACAGATACAAAAACATCTCTGTTGCGTCAGACGTACTGCTACGTTATCCTTGAAGCAACGGGAGAGTTTTTTTTCCATGTATTTTTATATATAGCCCTTTAATCACCTTGTGATTGCTAGCTTCTTCCTACCAGCTCTCCAGACGGTGAAGGATAAGTATTGCGTCATTAAAATCAATTGATGTTAACGGGGGTCTTCCTCTCAGCCCCTTAATGCTACTGGGAGTAAGTCTACTGAGAGAACCTACCCTTAATGCTACTGGGAGTGTCTACTGAGAGAACCCTACCCTTAATGCTACTGGGAGTGTCTACTGAGAGAACCCT